>VZTF01009477.1:63712-74448 GCA_013397755.1 Cnemophilus loriae | reverse complement strand
TCTCTTTTTCCCCCCCCCCCCCCCAGGGTCCCTACGTCCACCTCTCCGCCATGGCTGCAGCATATCTGGGGAAGATGAGGACCTCGGTCACGAGGGAGTATGAGGTGGGGGTGCCACCGCCCAAAAAATGAATGGAGGGATTTTATTTCACCCCCCAAAGAGTTGGGGCTGTGCCTAACCCCCCCCACCCTGCAGAACAAGTTCAAGCAGCACGAGATGCTGGTGGCAGCACAAGCCGTCGGGGTGGCCACAGTCTTCGGGGCGCCCATCAGCGGTGAGGACCCCCCTAATCCCACCCTGGGCACCCCTAAACCTCACCCTGACCTCTTTCCACGTTCTTCCAGGGGTGCTTTTCAGCATCGAGGTGATGTCCCCCCACTTTGCCGTGCGGGATTACTGGCGCAGCTTTTTCGCCGCCACCTGCGGCGCCTTCATGTTTCGGATCCTGGCTGTGTTCAACAGCGAGCAAGGCAAGGCAGGGCGAGCAGGATGGGCCGCCTCTTCCCCTTTACCCTCCCCCCGTGGCATTTTTGGGATGCTCACCCCTAAATACACACCCCCATTCCTCTCCTCCCTCCCAGAAACCATCGCTGCTGTTTTTAAGAGTGACCTCAAGATTGATTTTCCCTTCGACCTCGTGGAGACCTTCTTTTTTCTGATTTTGGGGTACGGAGGGTCCGGTTTTGGGGTGCTGTCTGTGCTCTGCCTGTGCCCTGCCTGTCCCCTACCTGTCCTCTCCTCACAGGATCATCTGTGGGATCGTGGCCTGTGCTTATCTCTTCTGCCAGCGCTGGATGATGGTGGCCGTCAAGAAGAACTGGCTGACGGCCAAGCTCTTGGCCACCGAGTCCGTACTGGGCATCTGTCCATCCGTCTGTCTGCATCCTGCACCCTCTGTGTCTGTGTGTCTGTGCCGTGCAGGCTCTGCATGTTCCTGTGCCCTTCCCATACACTCTGGGTGTCCCTGTGTCTCCCTTGAAGCACCCTGGGTGTCCCTGTGTCCCCCCCGAAGCACCCTGGGTGTCCCTGTGTCCTTCCCATACACTCTGGGTGTCTCTGTGTCTCCCTTGAAGCACCCTGGGTGTCCCTGTGTCCTTCCCATACACCCTGGGTGTCCCTGTGTCCCCCCCGAAGCACCCTGGGTGTCCCTGTGTCCTTCCCATACACTCTGGGTGTCTCTGTGTCTCCCTTGAAGCACCCTGGGTGTCCCTGTGTCCCCCCGTGCACCCTGGGTGTCCCCGTGTCTGCCCTGTCCACGCTGGGTGTCCCCGTGTCCCCCACCATGCACCCTGCCCACCCCACCCCATCCACCCCGGGTGTCTCTGGGTCCCCCCGTCCACCCATCTGTCTGTCCCCACGCACCCAGCTCCCTGTGTCCCCCCTGCAGCAAACCCGTGTACACGGCGCTGGTGGTGCTGCTCCTCGCCTCCATCACCTTCCCGCCTGGGCTGGGGCAGTTCATGGCCTCCAGGGTGAGTGGGGACACCTGGGGCTCCCTGGGGACCCCAAAACCTCCCAGCGGGGGCCCAGGGTGTCCATTTGTCCATCTGTCAATCCATCCAGCTCACCATGAAGGAATATCTCACCTCCCTTTTCGACAACCGCACGTGGAGCTCGCTGGCCCCCAACGCCTCGGGGGTGGCCAAGCCTGGGGGGCTCTGGCAGGAGTGGGACCACCCCTCTGCCACCATCTATGGCACCTTGACCTTCTTCCTGCTCATGAAGGTAACCCTGCCCCCCCCAGTGTCTGGGTGGGCCCCCCAACACAGTGTCCCCATGGGGTGACCCCCCCTGTGTCCGCTGGCCCCCCCAGTTCTGGATGCTAATCCTGGCCACCACCCTGCCCCTGCCAGCTGGGTACTTCATGCCCATCTTCATCTATGGTGAGTCGGGGGCTGGTGCTGGGGGAACATGGGGGGCACAGCGAGGCCAAGGGGAACATGGGGAGCACAGCCAGGCCGGGGCTACAGCCAGCACTGGGGAGGGGTGCAGGGGGTGCATTCAGCCCTTGGAGGGGGGGTGCTGGGGGTGTATCCAGCCCTGGAGGGGAGGGTACATCCAGTCTGGGGGGTACAGGGGACCCATCCAGCTCCAGGACGGCTGCCGGAAGGTGGTCACCTGTACCTCCACCATTTTTTGGGGGGGGCTCTGGGATCTCCCCCCCTTTCCTCATCCTCCAATTTTAGGAGCGGCCATCGGGCGCCTGCTGGGGGAGGTGGTGGCCCTGCTCTTCCCACGGGGGCTCTATTCAGAAGGACCCCCACGGCCCATTATTCCTGCTGGCTATGCCCTTGCTGGTGAGTCTGGGGGTGGGGGACACCCCCACGGGCGGGGGGACACCCACGGGCAGGGGGACACCCTCCCCCATCCCCTGACCCCTCGCTCCCCCGCCAGGCGCAGCCGCTTTCGCGGGCTCGGTGACCCACGCGGTGTCCACGGCCCTGCTGGTGTGCGAGGCCACCGGGCACCTGGGCCACGTGCTGCCCACCGTGCTGGCCGTGCTGGTGGCCAATGCCATCAGCCAGAAGAACCAACCGTCCTTCTACGACGCCGGCATCATCGTCAAGAAGCTGCCCTACCTGCCCCCCATCCGCAGCCGGCACATCGCGTAAGGCCCCGCTCCAAAAATCCACTTTTGGGGGGGATTCTCCTGGAAACGATGGAAATCTGGGGGGTTTTGTGCTTGCCAGCTCCTACCGAGTGGTGGTGGAGGAGTTCATGGAGCGCCGGGTGGTGGCCTTGGCCAAGGGGGACGGTTTCCAGGAGGTGCTGGTGGCCTTGGACGCCTCTGCCGACACCGAGTACCCCGTGGTGGAGAGCACAGGTGGGATGTGGGATCTGGGGGGTCACTGTCACCATGGGGGATGGCCAGCAAGTCCCTGGCCCTGTGGTAGCCCTTCTGTGTCTCCTCCTGCTGTCCCCATGGTGTCCCCACAGCTGATATTCCCCCACTATCTCCATCCCATGCTGTCCCTATGGGGTGTTCCTGCGGTGTCCCCACACTGCTCTTATGGTGTCCTTCGATATACCCAGGATCCTGTTCCCATTGGTGTCCACGTTGTCCCTCAAAATTGCCATGGTGCCACCTCAGTATTCCCATACTGTCCCCATGGTGTCCCCACGCTGTTCCCTCGATATTCCCATTCTGTCTCCGTGGTGTCCCTGTGGGGTGTCCCCTTGATATTCCCACACTGTCCCCATATTGTCCCCTTACTGCCCCCATACCATGACCCTGCTGTCCCTATGGGATGTCCCCTTGGTGTCCTCAGTACCTCCCCCTGTTATTCCCACATTGTCCCCTTGGTGTCCCCCTGGTATTCCCATCCTGTCCCCAAACTGTCCCCACTTTCCAGGGTCCCCCACGCTGGTGGGCACCGTCAGCAGGTCCCAGCTGGTCACCTTCCTCCAGAGCCACGAGCACCCCCAGGCCCCCCAAGGGGAGAAGGTAAACGGGGTGGGGGGCACCCCACCTCACCCAAAAAGCTGCTTTTCCACCCCAAAATGAACATATCACCTTCCCCAAGCTGGCCACCGTGGGGACACTCGGGGACGACTGCACTATCGAGCCCATCATGCTCCAGTTCTCCCCGTGGACCTCCCTGCACCAGGTTTGGGGGGGGGGAAACGTGTCCTGGGAGCCCCCCCAGNGGGGGGGGGGGGAACCGTGTCCGGGGAGCCCCCCCAGGTCTGTGTCACACCGAGGGGACACGGCGAGGGTGGCTTTGTCCCCACGTGTCCCCGTTGTCCCTTTCCCAGGCCTATCACCTCTTCCAGCTGCTGAAGCTGCAGCGAGTNGGGGAAAAAGGAGGGGAAAAGGAGAAGGGGAAGTGGGAGCAGAGCCCCCGTCCCACCTCCTCTGTCCCCTTCCAGCTGCGGAGAGCGATCGAGGAACTCGCCAACCCCAAGTGATGACGTTTTGGGACCACAGTGGACCCCTCCCCAGGGATGTCCCCCATGGAAAGAGGGGGAGTCCTGGCCCCCCAGGTGGTGTGGGGGGTCTGGGCTGGGGGCGCCGGTTCTCCGGCAGAGCGCGTTGTGCATTAAATACAACAACACGTCAATGCTTCCTCCTCCTCCTCCAGCCCCTCCCAAACCCAACAGCAACGCTTAAAACCGCCCAAATCACCCCAAAACTGCCCCAGGACATGCACTGAAGTGCCCCAGTCTCTGCGACACCCCTCTATGCCCCCCTCCTAAAATTATCAGCGCATAATTATCCTTATTTTAATTACTGCAATTAGTAAGGGGGTGGGCGTTTAGTGACCCCGAAATCCGAGGGGAGTGGGGGGCTGAGCCCCCCCAGCTCTTTGGTGACCCCCGGACTGGGGCGCAGCGGGTTTGGGAGGCGCATCGGGCGCTAACGAAGCCGTAATTAAGCCCGGGGGGTTAATTAGGCGTGGCGGGGCAGGTTGGGCAGGGCTGGCATGCCCGGGCCCGGCGCAGGACGGGTGAAGCGAGGTCAGCGCCAGGGAGACACCCCGAAAGTGGGGCAGGAGCTGGGCTGGGCTCCGGGATGGGCGCTGGGAGCGGGGCTGGGCTGCGGCACCCGCGGGAGGGGTGAGGGGGGAGCGAGGGGAGAGGTCCGCAGCCCCCAGATCGCTTGGGGGTGGTCAGCGGGGGCACCCAGGGGCGGCACCCCCAGCCCTGCCCGTCACCCCGAAAGCGCCGCTGGCCCCGTGCCTCAGTTTCCCCATGGCGTCCCAGCCCCGCGGGTTCCGGGTCCGGCCCGCCCTGGGCACACAGGCGATAAGGGGCTGCCAGGAGCCCCGGGCCGGGCTGTCCCCCCCGATCCGGCTCCTCCCGGGCGCCGCCGGACTTTGAGCCGCGATCGAGGCCGGCGCCGGGCTGACACCGGGGCCGACACCGACAAACCCGTGACACGCACAGGGCAAAGTGCCCCAAGTGGGGTGAATCCCCCGCCAAACCGCGGCTTTCGCAGCACGAGGTTGGTCCGCCCTCCCCTCCCATCCGTCCCTTATTATGGTTTGGGGCAGAAAAAAAATGTAAAAACCCCTTTTTCCGGCGTTTTCCTACCCGGTCATTTGCAGGCTCCGGGCAGCCGGCGCGGCCGCGCTTTGGCTTCGGGGGAGCGGCGGGGGATGGAAAGGCCAAATTCCTCGTGGGTTTCGCTGGGGAAAGAGGCCCCGGGTGGGAAATACTCCTGGAGCCGTGTGAAACCCCTGAAAATCCCTGATAACCCCCTAAAAAACTGTAAACCCCTAAAAAAAACCCTCTTTAACCCATTTCAGACCCCTTTAAAAAATCCTCTTTAACCTATTTAAAACCCCATTAAAACCTCTAACCCCCCACTTTTAAAACCCCCTTAACCCCCCCATAAAAATCCCTAAATAAAACCACTTAAAAAACATTAACCCCGCCTAAAAAACAACTTTAAACCCCTTTAAAGCCCCTAAACCCCCTTATAGACCCTGATAACCTCTTAAAAAACCTTAAAATGCCTAAAAAAAAAATCTTTAAGCCTTCTTAACTCCACCTTAATGCTCCCCAAAAAAACCTTTAAATATCCTTAAAACACCCTAAAAAACCCCTTTAAAACCCTGTTAAAATCCTTTAAATTCCCTTAAAAATGCCCTTAAAATCCCTAAAATCCAGGAGAAACCCCCCCTTTTTGCCCCCCAAATTCCCTCAGTCTCTGTGAACCAGTGGGAAAACACAGTATCGTAGAAAACCAAAAAGCACGTATTTTTATTCCAAACCCCACAAAAATCCCCATAAATCCATGAAAAAAAAAGGGGGAAAAAAAGCATCTGAGGTTTTTTTTTAATTTCCCCCTTTTTTTCTCTCCCGAACCCAACACGACCTTTAATTCCTCGCAATAAATATACAAAAATAGAATAAATTAGGTTAAAAAATACAAGGCAACACTGGCAGATCAGCGTTAAAGGGGAACAAAACCACCCAAAAACCCGGTGGGAGAGGAATAAATAGGGAGAAAAAAAGCAAAAATAAATCAGTTTTGGGACTGAGCCCTTTTTTTTCTTGAAATGTGGGGGGAAAATAAGAAGAAAAATCCCTCCCCCAGCTCCAAACGAGCTTGAAATTCCATTTTTTTAGGGGGGAGGGCAGGGGCAGCACCCATTTCGTCCCCAGGCGCGGGGACAATATCAATAATAACACTATAAAAAAAACCCTTTATAATTACAGAAGTAATAAATAAACCCCTCGGGGCGGAGGGGGGGTTTTCATGTGGTGTTTTGGGGTGTGTGGGGTCAGCCCGGGGCCCCCCCGGCCCCCGCCTGCTCCTGCAGCCCCAGCAGGCTGTAGGCGATGCGCTTCTGGTGGCCCGGCAGCCGCACCCCGATCCGCTTGATGTCCCTGGGAAACGGGAGAACGGGAAAACGGGAGTCAGGGTCGGGGAGCAGAGCCTGGAGCGGGGCTGGGAGCGGCTGGAGCCAGCGACAGCCACACCCCGGGGCTGGGGGGTCCCCAGGAGCAGCGTTCTGGGGGCAGGGATGGATGGCTGGGGGGACGCGGCTCAGCCCCAGGGATGGACGGACAGACATGGCTCATCCTGATGGACGGATGGACATGGATCATCCCGAGGGATGGGTGGACAAACACGGCTCATCCCGAGGGATAGACAGTCCAACATGGCTCATCCCAGGGGATGGATGGACGGACATGGCTCATCCTAGGGGGCAGATGGACAGACACAGCCCATCCCAAGGGGCAGATGGACGGACACAGCTCATCCCAGCCTCTCCGGCCAAGGAACATCTAATTTTATCCCATCCCTCGGGCCGCCAAGGCCACAGAAGTGGCTTCCGTTCCCAGCACATCCCCATCCGACGGGAGCTGGAGGGGAGGGAATGGGGACAGTGTGGGGACACAACCCAGGGACAGCACGGGAAGAGTGTGGGGACACATCCCAGGGACAGCACGGGAACGGTGTGGGGACAGTGAGGGAATATCAAGGGGACAGCACAGGGACAGGGACTCACTCGCTGGTCATCTGCAGGACCTTCTCGATGGTGCTGTAGCCCGAGGCCATGAAGGTCTCGGTGTACTGGGGCATGCGGATGGACTCCAGCCACTCCGGGACCGAGCGGAACGGGACGCCCTCGGAGCCGCTGGTGCTGGGCAGGCGGATGGACACCCTGCGGACACGGACGGAAAAACCATGCAGAAATGGAAAAGTGCAAAAAAAGGGCGCAGGAACACGAGGCTGGAAAAACGACGTGCAAACAGAAGATGCAGAAAGGAAACGATGCAAAAAACGGTGTCAAAAATGGAGAGATGTAAAAAAATAATGCGAAAATGGAAGGTGCAAAAAACAACGTGAACAGGGGAAGGTGAAAAAAATGTGAAAATGGGAGGCTGCAAAAAAACGATGCAGAAAGGCGAGGACACAAAAATATTGCAGAAATGAAACGATGCAAAAAATTATGCAGGAATGGAGAGGTGCAAAAATGGGGCGGGAATGAAAGGGTGGCAAAAAAAGATGTGAGAATGGAAGGATGGAAAAATAACACAGGGTTCAAAAGATGCAAAAATAATGTGAAAATGGGAAGATGAAAAATTGTGCAGAAAGGGAAAGGTGAAAAAATAATGCAAAAATTGGAAGGTTGCAAAAATAGCGCAGAAATGAAGTGATGCAAAAAATGATATGAAAGTGGAAGGATGGAAAAACAGTGCAGAAATGGGAAGATGCAAAAAAAGGTGCAGCAAAGAAAGGATGGGAAAATGATGCAGAAATGGGAAGATGCCAAAAAATAAATGCAAAAATAAGATTATGAAATGATGATGCAGAAATGAAACCATGCAAAAAGTGGAAATGTGAAAATACCAAAAAATGACGCAGAAATGGAGATGCCAAAAGCAACGTGAGAGTTTGCAGAGATGCAAAACCCAACCCAAAACAGCACCACGAGAGTGCAAAAAATGATGCACAAAATGCGAAGATTAAAACAAAATGATAGAAGACACAAAGATGTGCAAGAATCAGAGAACCCCAGACTGGTTCAGTTGGAACGGACCTCAAAGCCCATCCAGTGCCACCCCTGCCATGGGCAGGGACACCTTCCACTGTCCCAGGTGGCTCCAAGCCCCGTCCAGCCTGGCCTTGGACACTGCCAGGGATCCAGGGGCAGCCACGGCTTCTCTGGGCAGCTGCCCCCTCCCTCTTCTTGCCCCCCACCCCATCCCGGTGCTCCCCGCACTCACCGGGGGTCGAACTCCGCCAGCGCCTTGAGGGACTCAGGGGCGCGGATGAGTTTGTCGAGGATGCTGACGATGTCGGCGAACTTGGGGCGCCGGCCGCGCTCCTGCTGCCAGCACTGCATCATCAGCTGGTAGATGGCCGAGGGGCAGTCCAGCGGTGCCGGGAGGCGGAAGCCCTCGTTAATGGCCTTCATCACCTACGAGGAACAGGAGGAGGAGGAGGGTCGGGAGTGGTCCCCCCAAAGAAGCCGTTCATTCACAGAATCCCAGAATGGTTTGGGTTGGAAGGATCTTAAAGCTCATCTCATTCCAGCCCCTGCCGTGGGCAGGGACACCTGCCACTATTCCAGGTTGATCCCAGCCTTGTCCCACCCGGCCTGGAATGTCTCACAAAAAACTGGCGATGGTGGAGGGTGGGCGCTCACCTCGTGGTTGGAGAGCTCCCAGTAGGGCCGCTCGCCGTAGGACATCACCTCCCACATGACGATGCCGTAGCTCCAGACGTCGCTGGCGGAGGTGAACTTGCGGTAGGAGATGGCTTCGGGTGCTGTCCAACGGATCGGGATCTTCCCGCCCTACGGCAACATTGGGGTCAACCCTGCACCCCCAAAAAACCACCCTCACCAGGGCCAAGCCCCTCAGCTTGTTCAACCGCCCCAACATGGCCGAGCACCCCAACATGGCCCCTGTGATGGACAATCACCCACCTTGGCCAACCACCCCAACATGACCAACCGCCCCCTCACCTTGGCCAGCCACCCCTCCATGGCCAACCAGCCACCCCCCTGCCGCAGTGACACTCACGCTGGTGGTGTAGGTGGCTTCAGGGTCATCTTCCAGCACCCTCGAGAGCCCGAAATCGGACACTTTGCACACCAGGTTGCTGTTCACCAGGATGTTCCTGGCGGCCAGGTCCCGATGGACATAATTCATGTTGGCCAAGTACTTCATGCCGGCGGCGATGCCCCTCAGCATCCCTACCAGCTGGATGATGCCAAATTCGCCCTCTTTTTCCTGGGGAAAGGGGAGAATCCAGCCTGGAATCCACCTGTTGTCCCACCTCTCATGGTGGGTGTTGGAGGTTCCACCCCCCGTGGTCGTTGCCACCACGTGTCACGTACCCGCAGGAACTTATCCAGCGCCCCGTTCTCCATGTACTCCGTGATGATCATGAAGGGCTTGTCTGTACAAAAGAAAGACCCCAAAATAGGTAAAACCCCCCAAAAATATCCCTCTGCCCCCCCCCAGAATGTCACCTCCCCCTAAAATCTCTAAACCTCCCACAAGCTCTCCCAAAATCCACAAAACCCCAAAATGCCCGATGCCCCTCAAAAAAACCCAACTCCTCAAAACAACCCCAACCCCTCAAAAATAACAAAAAACCCAACCACTCCCAAAAACCAAACCCTCCCAATTCCCTCCAAAAACCCCAGACACCGAGCTCCCCAAAAAATCACCTCCGTTAAACATTCCCAAAACAACAAAAAGCCTCAACCCCCTTAAATACCCCAATAAACCCCAACTGCCAAATCCCGAAATAACTCCTCCAACTCCCACAAAAATCCCCTAAGCTCCCCCTAAAACCTCCCAAATAAACCTGACTTCCTTTCCCAAAAAAAACCCCAACCTCATTGCCCAAAAACACCCAAATCCCCCAAATTCCCCTTTGTTCCGTTGCTCAATACGGCCTATTTTTATATATTGCTGGTTTTGGGGTGTTTTACTGGGAAATTGGGGTGGATTGTTTGCGGGGGGACAGGACACAGAGGCCACTCACACTTGGAGACGACGCCCTCGAGGCGGATGATGTTGTGGTGGCAGAACTGTCCCATGATGGTGGCCTCGCTCAGGAAGTCCACGCGCTGCTTCTCCGTGTAGCCCACCTTCAACGTCTTGATGGCCACGGGCACCTCCTTCCTGCCGCGCTTCAGGGTGCCCTTGTACACCTCCCCAAATTCACCTGCTCCGAAAAATGTGCGGCACCCTCAGCCCCCTGCCCCACCCCGATTTCGGGGTGTCTCTGGGGGGACAAAGCCACGCACCAGCGCCGATGACCTTCTGGCGGGTGATGAAGGACGGAGGGATCTCGGTGGTGAACTTGAGCATGGCTTGGTTGGGGTCTTCGTAGGTGTGGGGGTCAACGTAGGTCTTGAGGGGCTTCAGCTGGTCTGGGAGTGTCAAGGAGGGGGTCAGCACCCCTGTCACCCCCTGCCCATCCCCGTTGTCCCCACTGTGCCATGGCTCACCTGACTTGGAGAAGTAGACGTCCTCGGCGGATTGGCGTGGCCGTGACCTCCTCCGCCTGCGGAAAAGAGGCGTTTTGTCCCAAGAGATCATCCCTCACCCATATCGGGTGGTGAGACAATGACACTTTGGGTTTTTTTGGGGGATCTCAGGAGGGTTTGTCCCCTTACCGCCGGAGGATGTAGAGGAGAGCGGCCAAGAGCAGGATGACGAAGACGACGCCGGCGACGCTGCCGGTGATGACGGCGGCCGATGCCATGGCCTCGGAACCTGGGGGACCGGCCAGGTGAACCCTGCACCCCCTGGAGCCC
>VZTF01009477.1:31660-50139 GCA_013397755.1 Cnemophilus loriae | reverse complement strand
CGGAGGTCCCCCCCAGCCAGGCCACCAGCGCCGTCTTCCCGACGCCGCTTCTTCCCGACAGGAACAGTTTGTAGGTGACAGTGGGGACAGCCAGGGCGGGCGGCAGCGCCGGGCGCTCCAGCAGACCTGGGGAGGGGCTCAGGGTGATTCTGGGGGGCTGACACCCCGTTTTGGGGGGCGCAGGGGGGGCACTCACCGAACACTCTCCGCTGGTTCTTGTGCAGGATGGAGTCCAGGTAGGTGCGGCCGGCGGGAGACAGGAGCCAGCCCGGCTCCAGCGCCCAGTCCTGCTCTGCCATGGGCCCCCAAACCTGGGGGACGGGCAAGAGCCCCCCCGTTCCCCCATGGGCTCACTGCACCCCGCAGCTTTGGGGTCCCCTTCTGACCCCACCCCAGGGTTCAGGCACCCTCCGCAGGGTCCCTAAACCCTCCATCGGATCCCTAAAACACACCCCGGGTCCCAGCATCCTTCCACGGGGTCCCCAAAACCACCCATGGGGTCCCTGAGTCCCCTCTCTGGGGTGCCTGACCCCCTTCCACGGGGGCTGTGCCCTCCCTAAGGAGTCCTTGCATCCTCCCATGGGGTCCCTGACCCCCCTCTGGGGTCCCTGTGCCCCTCTATGGGGTCCCTGTGCCCCGCTCTGGGGTCCCTGTCCCCCCTCAGGGTCCCGCCGCCCTCCCGTGGGGTCCCTGACAGCCCCACACGGAGTCTCTGCACTCCGTCATGGGGTCCCTGACACCCCCACGGGGTCTGCGCCCCCCCAGTTGACTCCGCGCCCCCACAAGGCTTAAAAGGGGGGGAATCCAGCCCCCTGTCCCCCTCCCCGGGCCCGCTGCCCCCCAAACCCCTCCCACGCGTTGCCCCCCACACCAATTTTCCCGCGCGGGCCCTTTAAGACGCGACCCCGCCGCTCACCTGAGGTCGCTTCCGCCTGTCATTAACGTCACGAGGAGGGGCGGGGCAGCGCGGAGACCACGCCCAGCGAAGCTGCGCGCGCGCGGGGCAGGTGGGGGGAGGCGCGGAGCGACCCCGGCACGGCGGGTTTTGGGGGGTCCCCATCCCAAATTACTGACACCGGAATGGTCTGGGGTCCGGCATCTCCAGCACTGGCGGGATTTGAGGTCCCCAGCTGCCAGCGTTTGCAGGCTTTGGAGCCGTCATCCCTCATCACTGACGTTGGAATGATTTGGGGTCCAGCCTCTCCCACGCTGGCAGGACTTGGGGTCCCAATTCCCAGCCCCAGCAGGCTCTGGGGTCCCCATCCCCAGTTCCCAACTCCAACAGGCTGTGGGATCCCCAGTTCCCAGCACTGGCAGGCTTTGGGGTCCTCATCACCAGTTTCCAGCCCCAGCTGGCTTTGGGGTCCCTATCCCAAATTTCCAGCCCCAACAGGTTTTGGGGTTCCCAATTCCTACCCCTAAGAGGCTTTGGCATCCCCAATTTCCATCTCCAGCAGTCTTTGGGATCCCCGTTCCCAATTTCCATTCCTAACAAGGTTTGGTGTCCCCAGTTCCCAGTGCTGACAGGCTTTGGGGTCCCCATCCCTCATTCCCAGCCCCAGTTCCCAGTGCTGACAGGCTTTGGGGTCCCCATCCCTCATTCCCAGCCCCAGTTCCCAGTGCTGACAGGCTTTGGGGTCCCCATCCCTCATTCCCAGCCCCAGTTCCCAGTGCTGACAGGCTTTGGGGTCCCCATCCCTCATTCCCAGCCCCAGTTCCCAGTGCTGACAGGCTTTGGGGTCCCCATCCCTCATTCCCAACCCTGGCAGGTTTTGGGGTCCCCACCCCAATTTCCATCCCAAACAGGGTTTGGGATCCCTGAATTCCCAGCTCCAATAGGCTTTGGGATCCCCAGTTTCCCACCTCGGCAGGCTTTGGGGTCCCCATCCGCAATTTCTGGCTCCAGGAGGCTTCAGTGTCCCGAACTCCCTGTGTCCCCCTTCGCCCCCCACCACTGCTCCAACATCCCCTGGCACAAATATTTCCCTTTTCTTACCCAAAAAGACCCCAAACCCCCCCTTTCACCCCCCAAACTTGTAGGAGCGCAGCAGGAAATTCCCCTCCATGTCATTCCCACGCCACCCGTGCCCAAAAGCACCAACCATCCGTTTCTTTTCCTTTTTATTTGTTAAACCACTAAAAATTCGTCGGGACGGGGGGGGAGGGACCCCCATGAACCCCCCCGAAATGTACACAAGATTTTAAATATCACCGGAATCGCTTCCCTTCCGTGCGCTCGGCCCGGGAACGCCGGCGGGGGGACACCTGAGTCGCGGGGGGGACACCTCGCTCACAGCACCAGCGGCTCCCGCGGGATTCGGGGGGCAGGGACCCGAGTTCGGGGTGAATCTCTCGTTAAGGGCACAGAACATGCGTTTCCCGGCCGCAGGGAGGGATCGGCCGCTCACCGGGATCCCGGGAGCAGTGCAGGATGTAAACGTTGGGAGAGCACCCCCGAGGGATGCTCTGCAGGGAGAAGGACATCAAGGCGCCACCCATCCCTGGTTTTGACTCTTTTTTTCGGGATGGATGACAAAAAACATGCAAAGGGGACGTGGGAATCGATGCCGAAGCCTCGACCGCCTTCCCTGCGGCCACGCTTGGAGAAGGAACATTCCACAGCTCACCCAAGGTGCTCCTGAGGTTTGGGGTTTTTTTGGGGAAAAAATTGCATTTTGCTTTCCCTTAGGACAAATCAAGTTGTTCTGGGATGAACGGAAGAGGTTGGACTCGACGAGGGATTTATTTACAGGGGTGGAAATGCCGCGGGTGAAGCGAATCCCTCCCCATCCCCACGCGGCTGGGATGGGATTTAAGGCTCCGACTGGCAAAAAGCTCAGTGGGAATGGAGAACAAAAAGAACTGGGGAAGAAGGGACCACGTCATGGCCCTGCCGGCTTGGGGAGGGCTCCCTGGTTTTAGGGTGCTGGAGGTTGTTGACCAAAACCTGGCAGAATCCGCCCCATTTTCCCCCCTCTCGAGGGGGCAGGGAGGGAGGGGGGCTGTCCCAGAAGGACGCACAGGTTCAATCCCTTCGGATTTGGATTTAATCTTTGCGGAAGGAGGCACGTGCAAAGATGAGGTGAAGTTACTGCGTCGAGGCTGCCCTCGAATTTACCAACGTCCGTCCTTTTCCCTGGGAAACCCACCCTGTTCCCGGGCTCCAAGGGGCTGCTTCGGCCTCGAACAGGTTTGGGCCGTCAAGTGAAATGAAACCTTTAGTTTCTAGAGCCAATCCCCAAGTCTAGAAGGGAACTGGCAGCCAAATATCTCAGTTTTGGGGGAATAATGGGATTTTCAGAGTATTTTTGCTGGTCGGATGGGATCAGGGCTGATCCCGAAGCCTGATCCAGCAGGGCAGGGAGAGGAGGGATGCTAACAATCAAGATTTTTGGCATTTTGACACAAAAAAAATGTCCTTTCCTCCTTCTTTTGGTCCTGCCTGGAGGACAGGGACGAGAGCGGCAGGTGAGAGGCAAAAAAAAAAAAAAAAAGGCATCGTGTTTGTGTCGAGCAAAGGTTGGCAGCGCTGGGACATTCCCAGGGGGATATTGCTGTTGTTTTCCTGACGGAGCCGAGCGTGGAGCTGATCAAGCTAACAGCCCCCTGCCTGCTGGAGTTTGGGTTATTCCTATGAAACCACTTCTCCTCACAACCCACGAGGAGTTTTGGAGAAACCAAGACTCGCAAACGCTTGGAAAATAAACCCAGGAGGATCCTGGCTGGCAGAATTCCCTGGCTGCTCACCCCAAATCCTCGCATCCTTGGGTCCTTCCCCGCCTGTAAACACGACTCGCTTGACTGGGGTCTTACTGGGAACTGCCGGCGCAGCGCTGGAGGGTTTGCTTGGACTTTTATTGGTTTCCTGCTCCCTAATTCACAGTTTGATCGCCTGCGTGTTGGGAAGGGGCTGGGGAGGAGGAGCCGCGGGGACGGAGGGGACGGGCGGCGGCGGGCGGGGGCCGCATTATCTCTTTGCTCGCACAAAGTACAAGGCATTTGTTTTGGGGTAATATTTGACGTTTTGTTTCTTGTCCATGAGGCCACCGAATATGATCAGCTCCCCTCGGCCTTGCACCACCGTGTGTAAACTGGTCTCGGGCGGCCCCACCACGGAGCTGCTGTTGAACACTTTCCACTTGACTCGTCCCTGCTCCTTGGTGTCCTTAATGTCCAGCACGTACATCTGCATGGGCTTGCAGTTCATGCTCTGGTACAGCGGCTTGCCCACGTTCAGCGACTGCGGCGGGTGGTGCCCGAGGCGCCGGGCGATGGGCGGNGGAGAGGGCTTTGACGGCCTCGAGGCTGCGGCGCAGCGTGCCAGGGGACACGGCCCCGGGCAGGGCGCCGGCGGCGTGGGGCGGGGTGTGGATGCCGTTGGTGTGCTCCGGGGGGTTCCGCGTGCCCGCTGTCCTGCCCTCCGCGCCGTCCAGCTGGCACAGGAGGGACGTGGGCTTCTGCTCCCAGCTCAGCTCGACGGAGGCCAGGCGCAGGTCCCTCTGCTCCGGCAGCGAGCCCCGGCGCGGCGCCAGGGCCAGCCCCACCTTGAGGTCGAATCCGTCGGCGGCCGAGGGGGTGCTGGGGGACAGGACCTGCACGGGGCTGTCCAGGGAGGCCCCGCCGGCCGGCACCGCACCGGGTGACACGGTGCCGCCGTTGAGCACCGGGGAACTGTCCCCTCTGGCCGGGGACAGGCTGCCCTCCCGGGAGCCCGACGGCGTCTGCCTGCGGGGCCGCAGGGTGCCCCAGCGGCCGTTGACGCAGGGAGCCTCGTCCGTGTTCCTGACGGGAGACTGGGAGCGGTACTCCCGTGTCTCGGGCACCAGGGCGGGCGGCGTGGCGCTGATGGGAGACGGGCGCGAGTTCAGGCTGGGGCTCAGTGGGGCTCTCCCGCTCGGAGCTTGGCTGAAGACCACGACGCACTGTCCCACCTGTGGAGAGAACAGCGAACACGCATCAGGAGGACCCTTCGTGCCGGGGAGAAGAAGCGGTTATGGAGCGTTTTGGGCAGGGGATAAAGGTGGAGGGAGGTGTGTGAGGGAGCAGGGACCCCGCCGTGTCCGTACCCTGCACGCGGGATGGCACCACAGCTCCGGGGCTCCGTGGTCCTCGTTCTCCACCTTGAGCGGCTGCCACGTCCAGGGGTTGGCCTGCATGTGCAGCAACCAGGCGTCTTTGAACAGCTGGGGAGGGAAGGGTGACAGAGTCAGGAGTCTGGCCTGCGATTCAGGAGCCCGGGCTGCAATTCAGGAGCCCAGGCTGCCATTCAGGAGCCCAGGCTGAGATTTAGGAGCCCAGTTCGCTGCTGGGCTCATCCCATCAAGGCCATGGTGGGAGCGGTGCTTTGCTGCTGCAGACAGAGGATGTGACCCAGTGCAGGAGCTGATTGCCCATGAGTGACCACACCCCACTGTGGCCACGGATAAATCCCTTCATTTCCATCTCCTACCCCAGTACACAGTCAGGGCTCATCCTGACGAGCCTCAGTGAACCCAGGGAGCTGCTCAGAGAGTGCCTGGGGGGACTTTTGTTAATTAAAGCAGCTCCAGCAACAGCTAAACAGCTTCTCTGGAACATCTACCAGGTGGGTGCCCAGATTTGAGGAATAAAATGCCACCAAGGTGTGGAGTCCCCCCTGTCCCAACTCCAGCCCCCAGGTGACAGGGAGATGTTAATGTCCCTGCTCCCTCAGGGTACTCACTGCATTGGGACCCCCGCAGCCTCCGAGGATTAAAATGGTCTCGTTGTCTATCACGATCTGGAGGGGACAAAGGAGAGTTTCAGCCTGGGAAGGGTTTTTGGCCAGGCCTCCCAGGGCAGACAGAGGCAGGTTCTCAGCTGCACGGGCGCTGCTGGGTTCTGAGTGCCCCGGAATGAGGAGTGGAGCTGGGATGGAGCCGGCTTTGCCAGGCCTGGGACAGAGAGCGATGCAGGGCTCATCCCACTCCTCGTCCCACACCAGTTCCTCTCACCAGGGAGAGCAATCGCCCTTCCCAAAGCACCAGGGATCCAACATCCCCCTGCAAAGGAGGGGAAGGGGGAAGGACTGTTTGGGAGGGCAGGTGCTGGCAGCAGTGTCTGATCAGTGCTGCTGGTGGGCGAGATCTCCACAGGCTCCTTTCCCAGGGCATGTTCAAGCACGACCCATCTGAACCCTGCTGGGTGTCCTGGTGGGACCAGCCACGCTCTGGGAATCACTGACCATCCTCCCAGCTGGGGACACCTGCATCAGGCCAGGTGACAGCCACGGGCTCCCTGTCCCGGGCAGGCGCTGCCGGAGCCGTGCTTGGAGCGGGAGCGATCCCGAGTCAATCCCAGGACCGGGAGCAGTCAGAGGGGCCCGGAGCCAAAGCAGGCTGTGCTGCCTGATCTGAGGTGCCATGGGGCATGAGTGGGTTAAAGCAGCAATTTGTTCATGAGAGCTCTGAGTCACTCGGGGAGATGGGGATGGTGCCCACACCGAGAGGGAGAGGGCCCGGCGGGCAGGGGCTCCACGGGTAACTTGGGATGAACCCGTGGAGAGCTGCCTGGAGCTGGGAGTGAGGCTGTGCCTGGCTTCTCTCGGGCTGAGCTCACCTGGGACTGGCCCCCGCGTGGGTGAGGGCTGGGCCCGGAGATGCTGGGCTTGGACCAAGCCCACTGCTCCAGATCCAGCACCCAGACGTCGTTGCTCCTGCAGGGATGAGACAACACGGGCTGAGGATACAACCAGGGACGTGCAACTTGGGCTCAGGGCTGAGTTCTATGGCAGAATGGGGATTTTTGCAGGCTGGAGCCTTGGGATTTGCTGAGAGAGGCGAAGGGTGTGCTAAGGCAGCAGGCAGACCCCAAAATCCTGCGGAAAATTCCTCAAGACCATCCCAACCCCCTCCTGGCTAACAGGGGTGGTTGCCAGACACCCTCACCCCAAACTTACATCTGTCGAGATCCAAGGGAGCCCCCAAAAACGATCATTTTGTCTTCGATGACACAGGAGGAGTGTCCTGCCATGGGAGGGGGGCCGTGGGTGGTCATGATGCAGTTCCACCTGGGAAGAGAGGCAGGAAAACATTCCCCAATGAAGGAAAACGCTGGATGAAAGGCCAAACAAAAAATCCCAGTGGCCTGCGAAGTCCTCAAGAACATGTCACGGGGGAAACCACAGCGAAAACCTCCAAATATCCAAACAGCAACGAAACTAATTAGAAATCCCAATGTGCTAAACATTTTTAAAGCATGACCAAGTCCCATGGCCAAGTTGGGAATATCTCCCCTTCCAATTAAGTTTGCCTCAAATTCTTTCCAAGAGCTTTAATTACAGAGTTGTAACGACACTGCCCAAAGTGCACTGGATAATTGATACTTTGGAGGATGAAAAGTTCTCAGTGCAAGAGGAGCAGGAACCTTCTCTTTGATACAGCATTTCCTTCTCACACACAAGATCAGTGAGAAACCCAGGTCTAAAATCAGCCAAACAGTGTTTAAAGGGAAAAGGAAAATTCCTGCCGGCTCCACGGACACTGCTGGATGCTCCAGTCCCGGAGCTGTAAAGGCAGAGGTTGAAATGATGGAGAAATCTGATTTATCACATCTCCCTGAGGGAACTGAGTTTTGGATCATCACTAAAAACAAGACCTCCAGCACTTCAGGCTTATCTCAGAAACACCTCAGTGCTCCCAGCCAAAGTGATTAGGCATTTAAAACACACAGGTTTCCCACCTGGATGGGGATGCTCAGGCAGTCTGGAATATTTAGGTACAAGTCCAGAGCCATATGGAAGCAACAGCACCCATGAGGTGCTTGGCAGCACCCCGTCCTCAGCTCTGCTGTGCTTGTGTGGCTTTTTTTGTTTCAGAAAGAGCATTAGAGACACACCTGGGAAACCAGGACCACGCACAGCTTCCCAGGCATTCCTCCAGCTGCATTCCAGAGCCATTTTTCCAGGATCAAAGCCTGCTCTTACCAGTTTTTGGAGGGGGAGTACGTGTGGATCTCATCGAAGAACCTCTCGGGCTGGTGCAGGGGATAAGGGCTTGGCCGGGTCCACCCCCCAAAAAGCACCAGCAAGTCCTTGTAGACCACCAGCGTGGCCCCAGCCTTGGGAGAGGGGTAGGAACCTGGCAGGGAGGGAGGAAAAGTTAGGAAAACCACGTTTGAACACAAGCCCCCAACTCTGCATCGTTTCTTCCCGAAGTGTCACAACGTGGAGACTCCACCTTTCCAAAAAAACGAAAATAACAGGAAGAAAAAAGAAAGAAAAAAAGGCAAAATTAGAGCTGGGAGCCTGGGAAGAAAACTCGTGCCAATTTGTGTCATGGTAATTAGTAGGAGCCTGAAAGCACATCTCAAACACAGCAAAACATCTGTCACTCACTGGCAGGAAATTGCCGGTTTTCCAGCATATCCCTCAAAATTATTGCTTTAGCGCCGAATAAAAGCAATAATTACCTCCAAATACCTCGTAACATCTCTCCCCGAGGAGGGAGGGAGAAGGGAGACAATTCCAAGGCACTCGGAGTGGCTCGTGCAGAGGTGCTGGGTGCTCACAAGTGGCGGCACACACTGAACCCCGGGTTGAGGAGGAAGCCCTGAACGCTCTGGCTGTGAATGAGATCATTCCTTGAGCCTGCAGGATGCAGAGCTGCACTAAAAATCATGGAAACCCTTTTTGCGTGGCCTGTTTGAGGTTCAAAAGGCTCTGCAGGGAGCGGGGGCCTCCTAAACAGGACCTGCATAAGGACAGTGTGACCTCCCGGGCTCGGTGCTGTCGGCATTTGCTGTGCTCAGACGACTCCGTGTATCCCGAGGGTTTTCCTGAGCTCAGCTCTCAACCTGCTGCTGCTCCTGTGGCCTCTGGCCACCACATCCCTGGGAAGCACATCCCTGGCTGCCCCATCCCTGGAAGTGTCCAAGGCCAGGCTGGACAGGGCTTGGAGCAACCTGGGATGGTGGAAGGTGTCCCTGTCCATGGAAGGAGGGTGGAATGAGAGAGCTTTAAGGTCCTCCCAACCCAAACTATCCTGGGATTCTGTGGTTCCTGTGGAAGATGTCCCCATCCATGGAAGGAGGTTGGAATGAGATGAGCTTTAAGGTCCTCCCAACCCAAACCATTCTGGGATTTTATGGTTCTTAACCAGCTCGGAGCAGGAGCAGCCCTAGTGCAAGAAACCCCTTGGCAGGAGCAACTATCAAAGGATTCGATCCCTTTGAATTTATGTCGGGAAATCGGCCACGATCCGCTGCAAAATCCCAATCCCTGCCTGCCCCAGGAGCCAGAGGTGCTGTGTCACCACCGCTGCTCATGTGTGAGGTGTTGAGCTGCTTCCCAGGAACAGCTAAAGCCTCTCCAGCCCGGCTGGCTCCGAGCAGCCTCCTTCCCACGGCGGTCAGCAGCACCCGGCACATTCCTCCACCTCCGCAGTCGCTCTTTCCAGACAACCCTGGAATCACCATCCCAGCCCCACGGCTCTGTGCCTGGCGCTGGCAGCGGGGTGGCTCAAGGGCACGGCTCACATGTGGCCACGGTGGCACCGTCACCTCTCCAGAACAGCCGACGCTCCAGGCCGGCCTCTGTCCCCTCCCCTGTCCCAGCAGGACTCGGAGACACACTTTCAACAGGGAATGACACCCAGAACAGACTATTTTTAAAAGAAACCAGAGCAGCTATTTTAGGACATTGCAGCTGAGGGAAGCAATTCCACGCGATGGGTTCCAGGTGCTGGGAGGGAAGAGCCCGGCAAGAAGCAGCCCCTGGCCTGATGCAGAGATGGCCACGGTGTCCCTGAGCCCTTCCCCAGGGACAAAGTGTTCTGCTGCCCTCAGCCACACGGAGATGAGGGAAAATTGGGAATAAAGCTCTGGAGCAGCACTTAATGCAGGGTCACGTGTGGCCAGAGCTGCATCAAGGTCTCTGTGAGGACGAGATGCCAATGAGGGCCACATTTGGTTACTCTTTGTTCCTGAATTCCTGTTCTCCTGGCTCATTCCACGTGTGCAATTCATTAACCCACAACAGCAGGTTTCCAGTCTAAATAATTCCCTGTCAGTGCAGAAAGTTTTTCTCCCAAGCCTGGCATCACAATAAAACATTTGTAACCGAGCTGGTGAATCCCAGCCGGGTGATTCCACCAGGGATGCCACGAGGTGCTGGGGTTAAATTGGGTTATTTTTAAACAAAATGGGGTGGCTAGAGCTGTTCCAGGATGGGAAAACCTTGCTCAGAAAGGTCTGGGATGGAGCAGTGAGGAAAGTCACCCTCCCACTGCTGTAACCTGAAGGTCAACCCCGGCCTCAGCCACGGAGACAATTCCCAAGTGAGTCAGCGCCGTGCAAACAGCCCAGGGCAGAGGCCAGCCCTGGTTTTTCAGGAAGCTTTACCTGTTATTGGACATTGTACGGATGCAAATGAGCCGAGTTTCACTCTGCAATGCAGGAAAACTCCGATTTTACAAGTCAAAGAAGTGCTGGCCTCTCAAAGCCTCTTCCAACAGCAAAACTGTGGGTGCTCTCCACAAATGAGGTGCACCACAAGCACCTCCAGGATCTTGTGCTGGAGCAGGAATGCATAGAAATCTGGAGAATTAATGCTGTTTATCCCTAAAGCAGGGGAGAGCTGCTGGGTGCTGGGTCCTCGGGAAGGGCAGGAACATCCCGAGGGAGCTGCCGGAACCGGGAAGGCACCGGCAGCTTTGTGACCTCAGGACTCAGGCATGCAGAGGAGCCTGGGACACAGGGACATCAAAGGGGCCCCGCGAGGACCTGCTCAAAGTCCGAGCCCTCTGCAGGATGTGGGAGGTGGGAGCGGCCCTTCAAAGGCTCCCAGGAACACCCGGCATCCTCGCAGCACAGGGATAGGGCTGAGGTGCCATCGGAACCTCGTTCATGAACTGCACTGGTTCCCACGGTCCCAGAGGGGAACCGGCCGCGTTCCGAGCTCCCCTCCCCGGTACCACCGCCCAGCCCAACATCCAGGTTATCCTTCCGTGGGGATAAAGGCTGAGCAGGCCCAGGGTGCAGCACAATTCACTCCTCCCAAGCACAGCAGGCCTCATCCCTGCACAGCTGACGCTGCTCTTTCAGCCGGGACGAGGAGCTAAAAGCTGGGCTGAGCTATTTTTTTCCCAGCTGATGGATTTTCCTGGCTCACAAAGCCAAAAAACCAACCAACCAAAGATCTCCGGCTTCCACGGATGTTTGGAAAAGAAATGCCAAGCTCTGATCGCTCCCGACACGAGCTCTGGGTGTTTTATCTGTGTAGGATCTGTCCTTATAAGCAGTTTTGAAAGCCCGGTTATCCAGCCCTCTAAAGCCACCGGAGCCGCACGCGCGGAGATTAACGGGAACAAAGGAAAAGCCTGGCTGGAAGGGCACATGGGACACGGAGTGCCAGACCAGCCTTTCACCTCTGGGAGGGGCAGCCCCGAGAGACTCCAAAAACCGGCTGGAGTGGGGAACTGAAATGGTCACCCCGTGGTTATCTGCTGGCATTGCCCAGGGGGAAGGATCGGCTCAGGTCGAGGGGGTTTGGGGAATGTTCTACAGGAGGGGCTGGAGCAGGGCCAGGGGTCTGCACTGACCTGGGGGGAAGGGAACACATGGACAGAGCTGTGTCAAGGGGATCAGTACTGAGGAGCTTTAATTCTGGAGATGGATGAGACGAGAGCTGCAAGCAGGAGCTGTTTTTGGTGGATCCTGCAGGGAGCCGACTGCCACCATCGCGGCCGATCGGATCTCCACGGAACAGCCAGGTAACCAAAGCCACGTGTCCAATCCCAAAGCTGAGGAATTAAAGGGAGCTGCTCCAGCACCCCACGGATTTCAAGGTGCAAAGGAATCCAGGCTCCCAGGTTCAAAAGCCACCTGCAATCTGCACTCCAAAGGTACAGGAAACCATCCCTGGGAAGGGCTCAGGGCTGTCCTTTCACAGGAATCCCAGAACGGTTTGGGTTGGAAGGGACCTTAAAGCTCATCCCGTTCCACCCCCTGCCTTGGGCAGGGACAGCTTCCACTGTCCCAGGCTGCTCCAAGCCCTGTCCTACCTGGCCTCGGACACTTCCTTCCAAGGCAGGATGGTGCCTGTTTTGCACACTGAGTTGTCCCAAATGGGATCCAACCCTGCCCAGAGGAGGCTTGTGTTTCCATGCTCAGGCAGCAGCAGAGCCACATCCAGGGGCTGGTTTTTGGTCCGGCTTTTAGGCTGGACCTGGATTTTCAAATCCCAGTTTCCAACCTGGAACCCTCATCCACCCCAGCCAAGGGATGGCCCCGACTGCATCCCATCTCACAGAGTTCCATCCCAAACCTGTGTGACAGTGTGAAATCCCCAAATCTTTCCCCTTCAACAGGAAGCAAAACCAGAGAAGGAAAAAACAATAAATCCCTCTGCTTCCCAGGCCAGCCGGGATTTTTCCACAGCAATTGGCAGATTCATTCAAATCCCTGCCAGGTTTCCCAAAGGGAAGAGGAGAAGCTGGTGAGCAGCAGCCCAGAGGCTGGAAGAGCATGAGCATCCAGCACTAGCACTGGATTTGGGAGATGCCAAAGGAGAACTCCTGTGGGAAGAGCAGACATCCCTGTTGCACACCGGCTCATTCCCATGTCAAACCCAACACTGAGGACTCTGCTCAGCTGCCTCAGATCCAGCATCTGATGTTCACCTGTTTTTAATCCCAAAACATCTAAAACAGAGCATTGGGGTTACAAATGTGTTCTAGACCAGTTCTGACCAGGCCTGCCTAAACCTTAGAGCCTTTAAAAGCCACAGAAGTATCATTTTCCCTTACCAAAACCACAGGCAATTTAGTGTTCCCTTCCAGAAAAACCCCAAATTCCATGCTGGGAAGCAGACAGGAATTCAGCCTTGCAGGAGTTTTAAGGAAAAACTGAACAAGATCTGATTTGTCTTCTCAGCAGAGAGACAGAACCTCTGCAGGCACAAATATCTGCTGCCTGTGAAAATCCTCTTGAGAAGGAAGGGGCGGAATATCCTGAGTTTATCTGCAATTTTGGGGGGCCCCATCAGCAACCCGCCGATGCTGACACACAGACAGAATTCCCACCGCGCTGCCGGTGTGGGATTTCCACCCTTCAGGGACTGGGGGTTGTGGTACAAGCCCAGTCAAACCCCGGCGTGGAAGCGAAGCTTTGGCTTCTCGCAATCTCTGGGCGGTGGAGGCAGCACCCCCGGGGAGGATCAGCCACCTCCACGCTGTTGCAAGGTCCCCGTGGGTATTTTTTTAACCTCAGAATTAGTGAGGTGCTGCCGCTCCGATAAAGCCGTGGAAAAGGAGAGGCAGTGCCCTCTGAACCCTGCGCAACTGGATTTACTGAGTCACCCTGTGCTAATGCCTGGCAAAAATGTCCTTATGCAGCAACTGAGCACACAGTGCTGAGATAACCGCGCCAGAACGCCCCGGGCTCGGCCTCTTATCTCCCGACAGCCCCGAACGGGGATCGGCATCGGGATCGCCGCAACTCCCGCACCTCCACGCTGCAGGAGAGGCTTTACTGGGATCCACCCTGCCCCTTCTCCCCGGCAGCATCGCCCCGAGGTGCCGGGCGCTCCGCGGGGTGAAGTCGCCCTTCGCAATCGTCTTTGGGAAAGGCGGATTTGGCCCCACACGAGGTGCTGCTCTTGCAAAAGCCTCTGTTCCCTGTCTCCGTGGGCAGAATCCCCACGATCCACCTCTCCCTGCTTCCACGCTTTCATTCCCCCTGAAGTGATGCTGCCGCGCAGACTGCTCCAGTGATCTGAGTAACGGCCTGACACCTCTCCACAGGTGCAACTCAAGAGCTCAGCGCTCCCAGGAAGGGCTGAGCAGCTCCCGCCGCTTGTGTTCCCCGCAGGAGGCGAGGGAAGAGATGGGAACGGCTCGGGCTCCCTGAGCAGCGGGTAATGGCAGGGCAGGGAGGAGGTGGGGCGGGGGGACAGCGGGGCTGTGTCCCAGCCCTGCTGAGCTCCGCACTTTTCGCTCCCGGATCGTTTCCCACAGCGCGAGGGAGGCGGCGGCGGCCGCCCCGACGTTGGAGAATCCCAAAATGAGCGGTGTTCCAGGAAATGGCTGCTGTGTAATTTGGTGAGGTTACAGCTACCGTGGGGCTCCAAACCTCAACTATCCTCTAAAGAGCACCCTGTGGGCAGTCAGAGAATCCCAGGTTTGGGATGGAAGGGACCTTAAAGCTCATCCCATTCCACCCTGCCACGGCAGGGACAGCTTCCACTGGACCAGGTTGCTCCAGGCCCTGTCCAGCCTGGCCTTGGGCACTTCCAGGAATGGGAAATCCACAACCCTTCTGGATGCAGTCACAGGAAGGAAGTGCAAAAAGCCTGGGAAGAGCCAGGGCTTTGCTGCTCCGAATATTTTCTGCAAGGAGAACACTCATTTATTGAAACCCCAGCATCTTCCTGCTGAAATTCCCAGCACGGGAAGGGATATTCAGTCCAGCTCTTTGCACTCCCCTCCCTTGCTCTCTCCCCCTTCACTCCCATTTTCAGTCCATCGGTTCCTGAACTTCGCTCCCTCCACGCCAGGGAAGCACTTTTCTCCCTCATTCCTGTAATTCCAGCCCTGAACACCAAACTCCCTGAATATTTCATGTCAGGAGCCAAAATCCACCTTTGGACTGCAGACGAGCACGAGCGAGGGCTCTGCCATTCTGTGTACCTGCCCCGTTCTCCGAGAGTTGCACATGGTGCTGGGTACGGATTAAACTGCCCCGGGAACGCTGCCTGCTCAATCCCGAGCGTTACACACGGAATCCTGCTGGATCGAGCCCTCAAGGCAAAGGCTAGGCTGCCTTGCAAGGAGCTCTTGCCGATAGATGTCAGCACAGCCTGCCCGAAATTCCCAACCTTTCCTTCCCAGCTGGCAGTGCAGCCATGGGATAGCGGGGTTTTATCCCCCTGACCCCACAGTGGACAGGGAGGCACCTGCCCAGGAGGGAGGGCGCTGTCAGAGACCCAGGAAAACGGAATAATTGGATATAAAATGATCAGGGAGTCTGTGTCCAGGGAAACCATCACCCCTGGGTGCCTCCCACGCCTCGGGAAGGAGGGCTCAGCTCCCTCCGGGGTGCAACACATTCATGAGATGTGAGACAACACCAGTGTCAACAACCCCGTGTGTGGCTCCGTGGTTTTGAGCCTTTTTCCTGAAAAGGAAATAAATTGGGAGATGCTTTGTCTGAGCCACAGTTCGCAAATTCCTCAGCTCCAACCAAACTCGGACGAGTGAGAAATTAAACTGTCCACAAGGCTGGGAAATAAAACTTCAGGAAAAAGGAAAAAAAAAATCCTGATAGAAAAAAAAAAACCCTCTTGGAAAATCCAGCCTAACTTCTGCCTAGGTTAAAAGGATGACAGACCTGCACTTTGGGATCATTGAAATGCAAATTGTTCTCCAAGTGCTGGCTTTCCAAGGTGGAGGAGGGAGTACCAGCTACAAATACTACTACTACTAGTAGTACCTGCTAGTACTACTAGGAGGGATTTCTCCTCAACCCTGGAAGTGTCCAAGGCCAGGCTGGACAGGGCTTGGAGCAACCTGGTCTAGTGGAAGGTGTCCCTGCCAGTAGAGCAAGGTGAGACCCCAAACCTGTACTGAGGGAAGAGGGAAACCAGAGGAACTGAGGGAAGAGGGAAACCAGATCACCACTGAAGCACCCACTTCCCTCTGAGCTGCTCCTCTGGCAGCCTCCTCAGCTCTTCCCTCTCTATTCCCTTCCCACATGACTCCTGCCACCTCAGGCTGAGCTGTCCGGGGCAGGGCAGGAGGGCATCCGCAGGGTGAGGGATCATTCCTTGAGGGAGTGTTACAGTCAGACACTGCCTCCCTGCCCTGCTGACCCAGGCAGCCGAGCCCCGCTCCGAGGAGCCCATTTCCCACAGCAGGGAATGTTTTTCCCCCGTGTTTTGCCCACAGATAAAACTTCACTGAACTTCCAATTCCTGCGGCGCACGGAGAGCAGGGAATAGGAGAGGGGAAGTGCTTTGGCCTGCTGGGGTAAAACCTCTCTGCCAGCACCATGGCACCTCACCCGACTGAGCCAGCCCAGGTCCGGGGCACATTCCCAGCTCCCTGGGCACATTCCCACCTCCCTGAGCGGGCAATCCACGGCTTCTTCAAAGCCATTCCTGACTGCCACCGGCACCGCATTCCTGGGAGGCAGCGGCATCCCGAGGCCCAGGCACACCTTACTCCAACTGCTGAACTGACTCTGCCCCGTCCCCCCCAGCCCCGAGAGCGGAAAGGAGTCACGGAGTGACTTTGTGACCTTGTCGGATATCGGAAGCCTGGAAAAGCTGTGGGAGCGCAGCACCGATAAGGATAAGCCGCTGCCAGCTGGAGGGAGGGGCAGGATGCAGCAAGGTAGGGTCGGGGGCAGGGAGGAATGTGGGAAGCGAGGCCATCTCAGATGTGGGATTCAGTAACCGGAGGCACGGGAACGTTTTCCCCCTGGTGGTGGCGATCCTCACCCATTTCCCATCTCGCTGACCAGCCCATGCTTCAGCAGCAAAGCCCTTCACCCCGCCAGGCTCTCCAAGCAGGTGCCTTTGTTTGTAGGGAGCAGATTCCCAGGCAGGAAGTCTCCAAGAGGCACACAGACGCTCGGGAAGAAGAGAGGGATCTTTTGGCTTCTCCTGCCTGGTTCAGTGAAGGCACCTGCGGGATAAACCCTTGCAAACAGTTCACCACACACTCGGTTTGCACGTGGGTTTTGTTCCTGCGTGTCCCTGGACTGATCCGTGCCAGGGGCAGGCGTGGCAGGGTGGCCATCCAAGGATGGATGCCAGTGGAATGTGGTTTGGATCCAGGCAACAAAAACCTTCCAGAGGTTAAACACGGGCAGAAATGCCACGAGCTGGAGGAGGACAGAGCCTGGCAAATCAAAGGGAGGGGAGGTGTGTGTTGTAAACCCAAACCCATGGATTAATCTCCTGGAAACCAGCAGCGCCTTCCCAACCAGGCGGCAGCTGACGCAGGAAAAAAAAAGCCTTCACTTGATTTGGGTTGATTTTTCATCTCTTGCCCTTGAGATATTTCATATTGAACACTGCAAATTCCATTAGAGACGCTCTGCAAAACCAGCCAGGCAAAGAGAGGAACAAACGAACGTCAGACAGATCCAGGGGCTGGGAACAGCCCTGCTCCCACCTCAGAGCTGCCAATCCACCCTCTGCAAGGGCAGCAATGAAGTCCAAACTCTACATCCAGGGATATTGCTGGAGGGTTTGTCTGTCAAGGGCTAGGCAGGAGTGGTCACCCACCTCCTTGTAAAGCTGGGAGCCCAATAATGGAGGAAAAAAAAAATCAATATATTTAAGCTGGAGAAAGCAATTCCAAGCAACCTGTGCTGGGACAGCCTCTGTCCCAAAGGGTGGCACGGGACAAAGCCCGGAAAGTCCTGGTTTTGTTCCAGAAGGGCAGAAATGAGGGCTGGGATAAGGAAGAAATGAGGGGTGGGTAAGGAAGAATTTAGGTGTGTGATCAGGAGGAAACTGGGTGTGTGCGCAGGAAGAAATCAGGTGCAGGATAAAGAGGCTCTAGGCAGGAGACTCACAGGACTAAAGTTGAGCTTGAGGACTCCAAGAGCTGTTGGATGGTGGTGGGAAAGCCACAGATTTTTGAGGGATAACATGGAATGTTCCAGCTCTGCAGAGGCAGGAACAGGCCCTGCTGCTACCAAACTCAAAGGGCAACAAGGACAAAACCACCCAGATCGGGAAGAGAGCTGGAAAAATCTTTCCTCTCTTCCAGGCTCACCATGACCGCTCACAGCATGAGGGATTTCCATCCATCCCATTAACCTGCTCCACTTTGGAGGCTCAGGCATTCAGCCATAATTAGAGACGTTATTCCGTGCCAGGAATCAGCGTTTGGATCCTCTGGGTCCCCAGGAGCCCAAAAGCGACCACACGGCTGCGGTGGGCTCAAGGTGATCCCGAGCTTTTAATAAAACTGAGCTTTGCCTTCAATCAGACGGGGCCGTGGGGCACCATGGCGAGGCCAAAGGCACAGGGGAACACCAAGGGAATCTTGCAGCCAGAATTTTGGTCAGGTCAGGATTTTGGGGGGTTTTAATGCCCAAAGCAAGGCTGTGCCCAGGATCCCTGTGAGGGAAGTGACTGCAAGGGGAACAGAGCTGCAGTTTGGGGTCAGGGCAGAGCACCTCAGTTACTGCTCTTCAGGAAAAAGAATCCCAGGATCACTGAGGTCGGAAAAGGCCCCCAGGATCACCGAGTCCACTCTGTGCCTGATCCCCACCGTGTCACCCAGCCCAGTGAGTGCCACCTCCAGGCCTTCCTTGGACACCTCCAGGGACGGGGACTCCAAACCTCCCTGGGCAGCCCCTGCCAAGGCCTGACCACCCTTTCCAGGCAGAAATTCCTCCTGATGTCCAACCTGAGCATCCCCTGGCCATTCCCTCTCCTCCTGTCCCTGTTCCCTGGGAGCAGAGCCCGACCCCCCCCGGCTGCCCCCTCCTGTCCGGGAGGTGGCCAG
>VZTF01009477.1:16726-31577 GCA_013397755.1 Cnemophilus loriae | reverse complement strand
GCTCCAGCCCCTTCCCCAGCTCTGTTCCCTTCCCTGGACACACTCCAGCCCCTCCATGGCCTTCCTGAGCTGAGGGGCCCAGAACTGGACACAGCTGATGCAAAACACGACCATGAACTGAACAAGCTGCACAGTTTTCAGTCACAGAGGGTTTAAATCCGCACACGAGGAGCCTCCCACTACTGCCACACCTCTGTTTACTCCTCAGATCCCCCCGAGCCCTTGCACAGCCCTGCTCCTGTCACAGTGGGGTTCAGCTCTGGTTTGTGGCTGTGCAGGGCTGGATCCTGCGGGACCCTGCAGGGTGCAGCCCCACCTCCCCTCCTCGGGAAGCCCACTCCGTCCTTCCCCGTGTCTCCTTCAGCTCCACAAAGCTCCCAGAGCTGCGGAGATCCCAACCAAGGAATTCACTCCGGAGCGGGACCAGCACCGTGAAACTCTCCCGACTGTTTGGAAAATTGTTTTGAAAACTCCCCACTGCTTTCTAGAAGGGGGAGATGAAAACGAGGCCGGGCTTTTTAGCTCGGGGCAAGCTTTTTGCATAGCTTTGTCAAGGCCAAACCTCTCTGCTCCACGAGCCACGGGGAGGTTTCTCCAGCAGGACCACATCTGACACCAGGAGTCTCTCCCGAGCCTCTCCTGCCTCCTTCGGGCTGTTGCTTTTGTTGACACAACACCATCAAAGGCGCCTTCCCCTCAGCCACAAAGGGAAACCTGAGCCTCCCACTCACGGCGCGGAGGGCGCTGGGGGGAGCCGAGCCAAGAGGAGCCCCTGGCAGAGGGGTTGGACTGGGTTTTACTGCGTCCTGCTAAGGCCACCCAGGAGGTTTAAGCACAACTTCAGGCTGGAGGTCTCTGCTCATTCCCAGGCTGGAGCAGGAGGGAGGATCAGCCACGGCCCGACGCTGCGAGGACAGAGAGGATCAAAGCCTCACACGGAGTTCTGCCCCCAAGCCTGGTTCGATCTCGCAATCCTGCTGAGGATGAGAAGCTTTCCCGTCTCCCCAGCGTGGCTGCAGGGACAGAAAACACCAGGACAGAAGTCCTGGGGAGGTGTCCGTGCCGGTGGAAGGGTGCCCAGGGCAGCAGCACCAGGAGTCTCCTCCCAAAAACAGGAAAAGCAGAGCCTGGAGGCTCCTGAACTCCTATGAGATCAGAGAGGGATATCCCGGCCCCGAAGACGGAAAACACACAGGGACAGGGAGGGACCGGGCCCTTCCCAGCCCTCCTGCCTTCCCAGGCGGCTGCAGGAAGGTGGGAGCAGAAGGGGGGATGATAAAACAGACACAAGAGAAGGACGTGCAGATCCTGTAGGACCTCCGCGGGAACTCCTCTCCCTGCAAAGCCCCGGTCCTTGCAGCACCATTCCTGACTTTATAAACACAACAGGCTCAGTTTTAAAGGGAAAAGCTTTCCACCTCTGTGCCATGAGGCCCTGGGAGCACAGGCGAAGCTCCTGGCCTTTTTCTCCCTAATTCGAAAAGGCATTTTCTGGTGTGGTTCTGGCTGAGAGAGGCCAAGTGCAGGACTCTGAGGAACTGGAACCAACGAAGCCAGGGAGGGACAGAGCCTGCAGAGAGACACAGAGAGTCTCAAACAGCCCAGGCAGGGCAGCAGGAGACTGCCTGGGGACATGCTCCCGATTCTGCCTGTGAATTATCCCTGCAGGATGAACTGGACAGGAGGCTCAGATGGTGCAGAAGGGCCTGGGGCTTCTCCCAAAGCCTCCAGCATCTTCCCTTGCACAGGGATGGACGGGATCTCACCAGGAGAGTTTCACAGACCTGCACGGAAGCAGGACAAACCTTCTGTGCCACCAGGGCAGCAGATCCAGGGATGGATCCCGGCTCAGACAAGTCCAGGCATCAGCAAAGGCCTCACCACAACCCCCTGCAGCTCCCACTGCACCAAGTCATGGAATCATGGAATGGTTTGGGATGGAAGGGACCTCAAAGCCCATCCAATCCCACCCCTGCCATGGGCAGGGACACCTTCCACTGCCCCAGGCTGCTCCAAGCCCTGTCCGGCCTGGCCTTGGACACTTCCAGGGATGGGGCAGCCACAGCTTCTCTGGGCACCCCGTGCCAGGGCCTCACCCCCTCACAGGGAACAATTCCTTCCCAATATCCCATCTGACCCTGCCCTCTGGCATTCCAGGCCCTTGTCCAAAGTCCATCTCCAGCATTCTTGGAGCCCCTCCAGGTACTGGAAGTCCTGGGACTCTGTTTCAAGCGGAGTTTGGTTTCTTTGCTGGCTGTTCAGCCCATTTTTGGGGAGCACCAGGGACTCTCACCACTGAGACCGGCGTGCTCCAGCTGGACTCAAAGGAGTGGGGCCTTGCCCTGGCCTCCAGCTGGATAAACAGATTCCAGCAGAAACCACCCCCAGTCCTCCATCGGGATCCCCTGAGCAGAGATGGGCTCGAATTCCAACAACTGCCCGGGTTCATTGTGCAAGTGAGGGCAGGGAAAGCATCCCCAGCACATGGAAAGGCTCCTGCCTGCCAGGGACCACCTGCCCCAGGACAGCACGGCAGCGTCCCACACGTGGGGCCGGCAATTGTCCTGCTGCTGCTCCAGCAGATCCTGCTGGGGTGGGAGCAGCTCCACATGGCCGGGAGAGCTCAGGGGAGAAGAGCTGGGAGGCACCTTCCAAAAACAGAGATCCTGCTGCCTGCCACCCTCCTCTCCAGAGCTTCAAACCCCACCAAAAGCTCTCCAGAAGAGCCAGGCACCAGCTCTCTTGTGCTGCTCCAGCCTCATCAGTCACACGTCAAAGCCATTGTTTCAGATCTAAGCAAAAAAATACTTTGAAACCTCAAAAATTAGGGTTTTCTGAAGTAATTATCTCCCTCCTCCGTCTCTGAGACGAAAGAAACCCAGGCCAATTATTTCTTTGAAGGCTAAATATTTACTCCCAGATGAAGCAGCTCAGGCTGGAGGGGAATTATCCAGCTCTGATGTCATCTCATGCCTGGCAGCCAGAAAACCCGGATGAAAACAGGTAGGAACAAATAACAACAACAACAACAACGAAAGGGTGTTTTCTCCCGGAAGAGCCTCTCAGAAAGGGATGAAGTTGTGTCCAGGATGCTGTGCTCCCATTCCCTGCCCAGGGCTCGTTAGAGAAGATGCTTAACGAGGGCACATGTGGAGTGTTAGAGAACCTCTCCGAGCAAGACCTGGCCTTGGGAAAGAGCCAGGGTCTTATTCCAGAGCTCTGGAGCGTGTGGGGCAGGTGTGGGAACTCCTCCACAGCAATTAGCCTGCACACACAACGAGTGGTAATCAATCAGTGTCAACTCTTCGTTTTCTCTTTTAAAGAAACCCTCTCCTGCCTTATTTACATGTCAGGATTTCAAAGCTCTCTGCTTCTGCCCCCTCCAGCCACTCTTCTTTCCCAGGCAGGCGGTGCCAGCGCTCTGGGTCAGGGCACCCGGAGGAAAGGTGGGAGCTGTGTCGGATCGCACCGCGGGCTGACTCATCCCCTCGGAACACCAGGAACCAGAGCGCTCCCCGCTCCCGGCCTCCAGTTTCAGTTGCGATCCCATCTCGCTCATGACAGCGTGCAGGAACATCTCCTCGGGGGATCTTCCCGTGGGACCTCACCCCGCCACGCATTCCCACAGGACTCGTTCTTTGGGAGTGTTATTTGTCAGCAGGGCAGTGGGATGTGGCTCCTGGAACGCCGGGGCCGCAGCGTTCAGCGTGGCCAAAGAGCTCCCTGGGCTGCAGGAATCCCTGTCTGTCCTCTCCTCTCCTCTCCAGCCCCGAGCACAGGGAAAGCTCCGGCAGGAGCCCGTCTGGAAGGGTGGGGTTCGTTTTCCCCCCGTTTAAATCCACGGTTCCTGAATTCACAACTCTGTAATTCACTCTGGGGTTTGTGTGATACAAAGAGCAGAACACCAAGGGAAGTGTGGATGGATATCCAAGCACCAAGTGAAGTGTTCACAGCTGGAAATTCCCAGGTGACACCAACACGCAGAAACATCTGGATTTTGGAGGACTTCAAGTGCCAGACAAGAAAATACTTTAAACAATATCTGAGCAGTCCACAATACTCAGAGCACAGGACAGGGAATTCTGTGCCCAACACGGAATGCGGGTGGATGCTGAGCTCCTTTTCTCCTTCCTCCTTCTGCCAAAATAGCTGCTTTAACACTGATTTCCCCCCTGCTCCAAGAGCTTCCCCCAATTCTTCTGCTTTCCTCAAAGTTATTTTAGCGTAGTTCAGAAATTAAAAGGGAAAAACAAAACTGTCGTGGGTGACACTTCCAGCACAAAAACCAGTGTGGGAAATAGTCTGTGGTGTTTTCCTGCCCGGCTGAGGGTGCCTGGACAGCAGGAATGAACCTGCTTTCCCACGCTCTCCCACCTGCACGGGCTTGTCTGCTCCACTCCCCAGAATACCTGGAGTGGGAGCCACTGCAGTGAGCCAAGAAAATCTCAGCTTTGGGACACTCACTCTCACCAAAGAATCACGAAATGGGACCTTAAACACACCCAGTGCCACCCCCTGCCATGGGCAGGGACACCTTCCACAACCCCAGGGTGCTCCAACCTGGCCTTGGGCACTCCAACCTGGCCTTGGACACTGCCAGGGATCCAGGGGCAGCCACAGCTGCTCTGGGCACCCTGTGCCAGGGCCTCACCACCCTCACAGGGAACAATTCCTTCCCAATATCCCATCTAACCCTGTCCTCTGACAGTGGGAAACCATTCCCTGTGTCCTGTCCCTCCATCCCTTGTCCCAAGTACCTCTGCAGCTCTCCTGGAGTCCCTTTAGGCACTGGAAGGGGATCTGAGGTCTCTCTGGAGGCTTCTTTTCTCCAGGCTGAACAATCCCAATTTCTCAGCCTTCCTCAGGCTGAACAATCCCAATTTTCTCAGCCTTATCAACACAGGCTCTTGTGGCTGCAGGGAATGTCCCTCATCCTGCACGGCAGGAACCAGCAGGGAGCAGCTGCTCCCGAGACCTCCCCCCAAGGCAGTGCTGAGGACGCAGATTCTGCCACAAACCCTGCATTTCTCGGGGGTACAGCCCAAACCCCGTGGGATAACGCTCAGGCACACACGGAAACGCCGAAGCCGGGCAGGCAGCCGCGGGGAGGAGCGATGAGGGGCGGCGGGAGCTGCCAGGGCTCACCTGAGGCCAGGGGCCGGATCCACTCCTTGCTGTTGAGGTCGAGTCTCCAGAGGTCGTTGAAGGCGGCGTTGCAGCTGCTCTGGGTGCAGCCCCCGAACACGTACATGGACTGGGTGGCGTCGTAGTAACACGCACCTGCAACAGAGCACAGCTCCTGTCACTGCCCCTGTGCTTCACACCCAGATCAGGCCCCTTCCTCCCTGGAGAAAGCAGCCGGGCTGCCCCAGCTCCCCGGAACCACGGGGCGGCTCAGGGGGATCCCTCCAGCAAGAACCTTCCCAAGAGGATTATCCCCTCAGGCAGAGCTGCTCCTCAAAGTGCAGAAGAAACTGCCTTAGAAGCTCGTAATTAATTAGCTTAGCTGTGATTAAGGCACTCAGCTCACTGACCTTCCCTGAGCTGGTTCACACAGTTCACAGACCCTGCCCTGTGCACCCAGGGCTGGGGGTTTGTTCTCTTTCCAGGATTTCACCCCATCTCATTTGAAAAACCCCGCTACAACACAGGATCTTCCACGAGCATTCCCCCTGCTCCCTGGGGGAAAGGATCAGGCAGCGAGCTGGGGAACAGGGAGGGAACACCACGTTTGACAACCCCTCAGAGATACCCGGGGAAATCAAGAGCTTTTGGCCCCAAAAGAAGCTCTGCAGCAAAACAAAATCCATGCAAGTGTCTGCCTTTGGCAAGGAGTGTCTGCAGCACCCGGGCACCTCTGGCAAGAGGGAACTGAAAGATGGAGCAGGGAGGGCTTGCTCATCTTATCTGCCTTGGAGGATGGGCAGAATTCCGGGTTTCCCGTAAAATTCCATGTGGAATAATCTCACAGCAAAATCACTGAGACTGTGCTTTCCTACTTCTTTTTAGAGTCATTTTAAGCTGATGAAGATAAAGAAGGCAGAGCAGCTTGAGGAAAAAAAAATATAGGGGAAAATAGGAAAAAGCAAGCACAATGAAACCTGCAATTTATTCCAGCCTGTAGGAATTTCACAGTGGGATTGTTGGAGCTGTTCTGTGCAGGGCCAGGAGCTGGACTTTGAACATCTCTGCAGATCCAGCTCAGGATGCTCTGTGATTCCATGACATGTTTACATATAGTTTATACCAGGTGCAGAATAAATCAAGGGGAAATTGTGCACGTCCCAGATGGTTCCAGGGTTTTTTTGGGTGGAAAACACTGAATGGATTTAGTTGGGGTTTTTTTTATGTGCCAGCAAAATCCAGTGACTCTCAGAGTTTCAGCACTGCAGAAGTGGCAATCTTTGGAAATGAATCAATAATTCTGATGTTTCAAGACACTGATGAGCAGAGGCAGCTGGTTCTGACCACATTCCTGAATCCCCCTGTCCTGAGTAATGAATCATCAGAGATTTTCACCTGGAGCAGCCGATGACCAAAGCAAAGATGGCTGGGAATGGAAAACCTTGGAAAATGGAAAACCTTTCCCAAATGGAAAGCACATTCCCTTCACCGTAACCAAAGGACACTGACTGCTGAAACTCAGAGAACATGAAATAAATTCACCCATCCCAGTTCAAGGGTTGTATTCCCCACTGTGGAGACGGGAAGGAGCCGGCTGGGCTGTAAATCCCATCCCCACACGGTCCTTGGGTTGGAGGGTGACAGCCCTAGGTGCTGGCACTGCCAGCAGGAGCTGCCAAGCTCACCCCGAGCTGCTGGCACCGATCCCCGGCGTGGGGCTGGGATCTGGAGGGATCCCGAGGGATGCTGGCGCCAGGGAGGAGGGGCTGGGGATGGAAGTGCCCGGAGCTGCTGCTGGCACAGGAAGCACAGCCAGCCCTGCACTCCCCAGGGGAAACATCCCTCAGGAATGGCTGGGCTGGAAGGGACCTTAAAACCCATCTGAAAGCACGGGCAGGGACACCTTCCACTACCCCAGGGTGCTCCAACCTGGCCTTGGACACTGCCAGGGATCCAGGGGCTGCCACAGCTTCTCTGGGCACCCTGTGCCAGGGCCTCACCACCCTCACAGGGAACAATGCCTTCCCAATATCCCATCCATCCCTGCCCTCTGGCACTGGGAAGCCATTCCCTGTGTCCTGTCCCTCCAGCCCTTGTCCCCAGTCCCTCTCCAGCTCTCCTGAAGCCCCTTTGGGCCCTGGAAGGGGCTGTAAGGTCTTGCTGGAGCTTCTCTTCTCCAGGTGAACGCCTCAGCTTTCCCATCTCCCTCTATCTCCATCTCCACCTCTATCTCCTTATTCCCTAAAATGCCATTGTCCTGCTCCTTGCAGTGCAGGGCCTGGGTGCAGCCAAAACTCCGGGGCTATTGAGCAAGGCTGGGTGCTGGGAGGAGCTGCAGCTCTGCTCCAGGAGCAGCCCATCCTGTAAAACAAACATTCCAGCTCTCACCGCTCCCAATGGGTTTGTCCAACCCACAAATTGCTGTAATTACTCATCCCGGCGGTGCCACCAACCCCAGGCTCCATGGAAACAAAAACAATAAATCAGTGCTTAAAATTAGTCACTCCTCCAGCAGAGGATCGATATCCCTGGCACAACGGTCAGCATTCCTTTGCTGCTTTTCCGTTTCTGCATTCCTGAGCCTCCTGACATCGTTTTCCGACTGCGGGCAGTGATTTCACCCCATGAGTCATCGCTCTGCTATGACCTCGCAGGTTCATACATAAAACAACTCGGTGACTCCTGCAAACATCACCCAAAAAACCCCAAATACGGAGGATTTCTGCCCCTAAACACCCGGCATTATTGATATTTCACTTCCTGCAGTTCTGCAGCTTCAGTGAAATCCTCTGGAAGAGCGACAGCCCGTCCACAGTTTGCTCTCGGCCGTGTGATCTCTGCCGAGCACTCCCTCCCCACGGCAGCGCCTTCCATCCATTATTCCTTATCAAGCAGTTCTGCCATTCCTCCCTTCAGGACTGAGAGCAGAAGCGTTGACCTCCAGCTGCTTAAAATTCCTCTCCTTGTCCGTTTGTGCTCCCTGTGAGCACTTCTGGGACAGTTCTAATAATTCTTGGAAGAGGGAGCGAGCCCCAGACAGAGCTCTGAGGACAGCAGTGACTCGTTCCTGGGCGGTGACGTCTTCCCACGAAAACTGGCAAATCACTCATCCCTCAAGAAGGGCTTTGTGAGTCCTCCCTGCATCCCTCCCCACCGCCCAAACCTCCTGTTCCCTCCACCTCATCTCACCGTCATCCCCTGGGATTTTAGGTGACGGTTCAGAGTTTCAGTTTGAATTTCCGGAGCTGATGATTTGTAGCCTCACTTTTAACACTGGAATCTCGCCCGCAGGCACGGAACGCTGCTGCAGGGAAAGCAGAGGCTGCAGATCTGGGCTGCTGCTCACAAACCAATCCGTTTAAGTCAGCAAACAAGTTAATCCAGATTAGCTTTGTGCCCACAAAGTGCATTAATAACGCTGCCGTGGCCACCGGGGCCGGGCAGAGCGGGGGCACTGTCACCGAGCGAGGCTAATGCGGATTACACACTCCGAGGGCAGTGGATTTAGGCAGACAACTCACTCTGGAGCCAGGAAGCCCGTGGCAGGCAGCAGGATAAAGGAAAGAGCACACAGCGCTCTTTGGGGCAACTCTGAGCCTTTTCCAGGGAATTTCTAGCTGGCCTGAGCACTCAGCAGTCGCAAAAACGCTGCTAAAATTGAGGGGGAAATACATGCAAATGTGAGGTCGTTAATAAGCACTTCACTAACGCGGCAGTTAAAAACGAGCTGTGAACTGTGGAGCCTTTTCATCCTTCAGGAAGACGAGGATATCTCGGCAGAGCACAATGACTTCACCAGAGCTCCCCGCAGCGTCTCCCGGACTTGTCTATGCAGGAGGCAGCACCGCGGCTGCCTCATAAATTATTGCTTGGGAAGATGAAAATGGGATGCCTGCTGCTCTTGGAATGGCAGGGCTTGCACCGCGCTTACTTTCCCTTAGAAAAATGCAATTTGCTCCCTGGAAGAGCTGTCTCCCAGAGGGCTCAGACCCCGCGCTGGAGTCACAGGACGGAATTTCTGTTATGTTTTTTTTGGCCCAGCTGAGGCAGCTCAATGCTATGCACTCCAAAGAACAGGGTTTATTTCAGTATCTTTCCCTCACAGGCATTGTATTTAAGTATCTTTTCCCTTTCTGTTCTCTTCCAGAATCTTGGAAACGGGAAGAATTCACCCAAACATTGAGTAGTGCTGTCAAATGAATCGGTGCCTTCTGCCAGCAAATCCACCTGCAGCTCTGCTTGATTTGAACCCAGCACACTGGGAAATTCCCGATTTTCCTCACAGATACAGAAGACCTGTGCGAGCAGCTGGTGCACATCCCTGAGTGCTGCACTTCCCAAAACTCACCGGCTTTGATGGGAATCACTCCAGTCCAGGGGCTAAGGGAGGGGTTGTTGAGGAGGACACAAAGCTCGGGCCCAAATCCTGGGGGTAGCTTTGGGTCCCTCAGGACAAGAAGGGCACAGAGGGGCTGGAACCTATCCAGAGATGGGAACGGAGCTGGGGAAGGGGCTGGAGCCCCAGGAGTAGCTGAGGGAGCTGGGAAAGGGGCTCAGCCTGGAGAAAAGGAGGCTCAGGGGGGACCCTGTGGCTCTGCACAACTCCCTGACAGGAGGGGGCAGCCGGGGGGGTCGGGCTCTGCTCCCAGGGAACAGGGACAGGAGGAGAGGGAACGGCCTCAGGCTGGGCCAGGCAGGGTCAGGTTGGATATTGGGAAAAATCCTTCACGGAAAGGGTGGTCAGGCACTGGCACAGGCTGCCCAGGGCAGTGCTGGAGTCACCATCCCTGGAAGTGTCCCAAGGCATGTGTATGTGGCACTTGGGGACACGTTTAGTTCAAGGGTTGACTCCATGATCTGGGAATGTTTTCCAACCTGGGGAGCTGCAGAAAGATCCCTGCACAACCAGAAAGCCACAGTCCCACCCCACTTGCACTCCATCAGCATTTCCTAGGGTCAGTGAGGCCACCACGAGCAGCAGCTCCCACATCCCTGCTCTCGTGCCGAGCGCTGGCAGAGCCGGGCACGCGTGGCAGAGCTGGGCACATGTGGCAGAGCTGGGCACGTGTGGCAGAGCTGGGCACGCGTGGCAGTGCCAGCCCCGAGGGACGCAGCTTCCAGCAGGACCCCGGGGGATACTCACTGTGTGAGAAGCGCTGCGTGATGGGGGTGCCGGGGTAGGGGTAGGTGCGGCTCTCCCACTGGATGTTCCCTTCCTGCACTGCCTTGATGAAGCCGTGGTAGCACTGATGGGCCACACCTGGGGACAGAACAACAGCGTCAGCAAAGCCAGGAACAAACTGTGCCGGCACGGTGACAGCAGCCCCACAGAACCCGTGTCTGGGCTAGGAACACGCAGGGAACACAAGGATTAAAGAGAGTAAAGACAAGGGAACTCTGCAAATGTGGAAATCAGCAGCGTGCACCGAGCCGGGGCACGACACCCCCGGCAGCTCCAGCTCGGGAAGCAGAGCCTTGGGGAAAGGAAGGAAGCACTGGGATGCTTTGGAGAGCTCATGCTCAGCCCTCCCTGCTGCTCCACAGCCCCTCATTCCCTCATCACACCCCGAGGAGCAGCTTCCCTTTTGGAACCTCCAAGGACAAATAATGTGCAATAACCAGTTTTTAAGAGTGTGAACGCAGCTACTGCCCACAGATCTGAAAAAGTAGGAGAGGAGGTATCAGTGATAAAAATCAGCAGGGATGCTCCAAGGTTGCCACTAATTCTGTGTGAGGGTGCTGGGAGGGGCCAGAGGCTGCTCCCTGAGGAGACAAAAGGGTCTGGAGAAGGTTTTTGGCAGCAGTGGCAGCAGCAGCTCAGCAGACACTTGGTGGCACCTGCACTGAGGATGCCACAACCTGCCAAGAGCTTTCCCCCAAGCCCTGTGTCAGGAACACCCCCAGCAAGAAATCCCACTCTGGGATACAAAGCAGGAAGGGTTTTTTTAAATAAAAAAATAAAGCCTGGGGTCCTCAAGGAGCTGATTCCTGAGAGTCACACGGGAAAGGCAATGTGAGCTCCAGGACTGCACAGCAGATGTATCCTGGCAAACAGGAAAAATTAACCAGGAGGACACAAATCAATTGTTTACCTCGAGTGACCCCTCTAGGCACAGCTCGCAGGTGGTGGTTACAGACCCTTTTTTGGCTGGAATCGCCCCAGAAGGGCCCAGCTGCCCAGCACCACTCATCCCCTGGGAGGTGACACAGCCCAAAGCCACGCTGTACCTCGGGCTGCTCGTCCCGCTGCTCCAGGGGTGCTTCCCACATCCCTTCGGGGTGAATCTCAGGTGTTTGTCCATTCCAGCTGCATCCCTTGCAGGCCACTCCGGGAAACAGCCAAGCAGCCACTCTGGGGCTGCAGCGCTCGGAAGAGGCCTTTGGCCTTTCCCCAGGGCTGTGGGCAGCTGCTGCCCCAAAATTATGCACAGAAGGAGTGATTTTGGGCCATGCTCCCTGCTGGGGTAGCTGTGTTTTTTTAACCTCCAGCCTCCTCAGCTCTGGACAAAGTGGGAAATGCCTGGAATGTGAGCGATGCCTTCAGACCAGGAGAAGTCCATAAATGAGCCATCACCCCACAGACTGCCAGGAGCAGTCCTCACCTGACACCTGCTCCTATTTTCCAGAAGGAACACGTTCCCCTCGTGCAGCAACGTGTCCCATTTCCTAGGATTTCACTGTGCTCTCCTCTGAAACTCCTTGTTTTTCAAATGTAGCTCATGATTAAAGCGTTCACCCAACAGCATCAGACCAGAAATCACCCAGTGTATTAAAATAAAATGAAGCAGAAGGTTCTGCCTGTATCCTTGTCCAAATTTCCCCTCCCTATTTGCTGTATCATACTTCTCCAGCATTAAAACACCCCCACGAGGCTTGGGAGTGAACGCTGTGCAGAGGCAAAGGGAGGATCTGTGTCTCCAGGCTGCTCTTCCAGGAAGCTGGAATATGCACATCTCTACTCATGCAGATTTGATATTCCACTTATCTCCAGCAGAGCTGTAAGAACCAGAGCCGGGGCTGTTTCCAGCGGAAAGCAGCAGCTTTGGGAATTTTAATTACCCAGCAAGATGCCAACGAAGCACAATTAAAGCCACATCAGCCATGGGACACTGGCAGGGGCTCCAGGGAGGAAGCTGCGATCCAGGGTCACCAGTGCTGCACTGGGAGAACCCAAAGGCAGCCAAGCAGCTGCTCTGTCGTGGAGCTTGGGCTTTGTTTCACCGTTTGGGCTGGAAGGGACCTCAAAGCTCATCCAGCTCCAACCCCCTGCCATGGGTGGGACCTTCCACTACCCCAGGTCGCTCCAAGCCCCGCCCAGCCTGGCCTTGGACACTACCAGGGATGGGAATCCACGGCTTCTCTGGGTTTTCTACCCCGAGGGAGGCTGGGGGGTTCAATTCCACACCGCTACAGCCCTGCCGTGAGCAAAGGCGGTGACCCCCCGGGTGTTGGGATTTCTTTAGGATTTCACAGAAGTCAGATTTCAGTTTGAGGGGAAAACAAGAGTCAAAGGTAAGAGAGAGCTGAGCTCCAAACCCCTGTTCCCACAACTAAAGAAATGCACTGCCATCACTCGTACCTTTGATCAGTCGATACCACTGTTTGCAGACAAGGGCGGCGGTTTTGTGCTCCTGGTAGGGAGAGAGGAAGGACAGGATGTATTCCAAAACCTCTTCTGGCAGCTCCAGCATCGATCTGGAGCTGGGCCTGGGCTCCTCCACCTCCAGCGCGGCGTGGGGCTCATCCTCCTGCTCCATCGTCCCTTCCACCACGGCGTCCTCTGGATCCACGGCCATGAACCCATCATCGTCACTGTCCGAGGAGCTGGCCATGGCATCCCACGTCACAGCTGGGGAAAGGAACAACGGGGAGGTCACGGGGGGATCAGGAGCACCAGACACGCACCGAGGGGTGTGTGTCACACCAAGGGCTCTGGCACAGCAAACACCGAGTGCAGGACGTGGGTTCTGCAGCTTTGCAGCAGCTGAGGGTGGCTTAAGAACGGCTTTTCCCAGGTCACTCCATCTCTCCCCACCCTGCTGCTGCCTCCAGTGGGAAGCAGAGAGCCAAAGCCAAAGCCCTGGAGCTGCTGCTCCCTCGCTGGGCACAAGCAGACATCGCCCTGCCCTGCCCTGCACCGTGGGGCCCAGCTGGGATGGGGAAAGGATCCCTGTGGAATCTCAGCCGAGGTGAAACGGGATCACAGCGACATTTACAGTCCCTGTGGAACCTGTTCTGCCAGCGAGGCTGTTTTACCCCAAACAACTCCTCGTGGGGGAAAAATTCCCCGTCTCGTTTTCACCCCTCTTTTCCTTTTATTTGTGAAATACCTGCACACAGCCCTGGCTGGCAGTAGGTGAGGAAAGCAAATCCCCTCGGGATTTACTGCTGCTGGAAGGCTGAGCTATCAGAGGTTGTATCTCCAGCTATTCCCAACAGCCCAAGTGTAAGGCGACGCCTCGATGACAGAAATGTCTCATGAAATAAATCCACCTTAACGAGTGGCTGTGTCCAATTCGGGCACCTGGCACCCTGTGAGGTGAAATCCACGCCCGTCGCTGCAGGACAAATCCCTGGACTCCATTTCCCGGGCAGCAGCCAGCCTGTCCTGAGGAGAGCAGCAGCACTTTTCCCTTCCACAGTGCCTGAGCAAAGACCAAGGGAGGCAGCTGCTCCCTGAGTGCTGCCTCAATAGCCCAATAGGATCAATAGCCCAAGCCACAGCTCCCGAGGATGACACGGGGCTTTCTTTTCCAGAAATTCCCTTTTCATCCTTTCCTAGCACGAGGAAAGGATCCAAACCAGGGCAAGCTCCCAGTTCTTGCATCGCTCAGCACGAGTTTCTCCCAAGTTCACGAGGCAGAGGCTGCCCAGCCATCCCGCAGTCCTGAACTGACCAGGATTGTTGGATGCAGATCCACACAGTCCACAGGATAAATCCAGTCTGCAGCAAGCCCAGGAAGCAAAACAGCTCCTCAAGAGGGAAGACAAGACGCAGCTTTTCCCCAACATCCTCCAATATAAGAATATTATTATTATTATTATTATTACTATTTTTTCCAAACCTTTACTATCCCAGAAAACACGGCTGGGAGGAATTTAAGTTATTGATGTCTTGCTTTAACGTGGTTTACTCAGCAGGATAAATATCCTGATACAGAAATACCCTGATAAAGAAATACCCTGATATAGAAATAACCTGATACAGAAATGCCCAGATATAGAAATATCCGGATATAGAAATAATCTAATAAACAAACCCTGCTAAATCACTTCAGTGTGGGTCATCGACCAAATTCCTGTTTATTTACCAGGAATAACCTGAGCTGTGGTTACAAACCCAGGGTTTTCCCAGCCCGGCACACGCCGAGCCGGAGAGCCGTGGGAACAGCAGGTGGCAGAGACACGGAGAGGAAAAGCTTCCCATGGCAACCAATTCACGCCCAGGAAAATGACAGGCGACAGCATCAGTCCCCACTGCTGTCAGCTTCCCTGATGGAGCAGCTCCGGAAAATCCACGGGGCTGTCAATCTTTGGGAGGAACCATGGCAGAGCTCAGCACAGAGCTCGCATCCCAGCAGACGCTGCGCACGTTTCCCGTGTCAGAAAACCCTGCTGGAGTCAATGTTGTGACAGGGGAGGCTGGAACCCAAACGCTGTGACACAGGCGCTGCTGCTGCTGCCAGGAAGCCGCCTGACGCAGCAGAACAGGCACGAATTCCCAGGG
>VZTF01009477.1:2528-16668 GCA_013397755.1 Cnemophilus loriae | reverse complement strand
GAAAAGTGGAGTTGTGCAAAAAAATAATGAAAGAATGGAGGGTCAGGCCTTTTCCAAGCAAAGGCATCCAAGGCTGGGAAGTGCCTGTGAGGGTTTCCATCCTGAGCCAGCGCTGCCGGTGCTCCTGCTGGGATGGGGCTGGGCTCCAGCCTGGGATGGGGCTGGGCTGCAGCCCGGGATGGGGCTGGGCTCCCGGCTGGGATGGGACTGTGTTCCCGGCTGGGATGGGGCTGGGCTCCAGCCTGGGATGGGGCTGGGCTGCAGCCCGGGATGGGGCTGGGCTCCCGGCTGGGATGGGACTGTGTTCCCGGCTGGGATGGGGCTGGGCTCCAGCCTGGGATGGGGCTGGGCTGCAGCCCGGGATGGGGCTGGGCTCCCGGCTGGGATGGGACTGTGTTCCCGGCTGGGATGGGGCTGGGCTCCAGCCTGGGATGGGGCTGGGCTGCAGCCCGGGATGGGGCTGGGCTCCCGGCTGGGATGGGACTGTGTTCCCGGCTGGGATGGGGCTGGGCTCCAGCCTGGGATGGGGCTGGGCTGCAGCCCGGGATGGGGCTGGGCTCCCGGCTGGGATGGGACTGTGCTCCAGCCTGGGATGGGGCTGGGCTCCCGGCTGGGATGCAGGAGGCAGGAGGGAGGAGTGTCTGTCCCTCCCTCCCAGCCTGAGAACACGGAGCAGCANGCCTGGGAACACGGAGCAGCACAGCTGTCCAGGAGGTGTTTCACACCCTCAAGACCTGCCAGAATCCCGAGCAGGAGGGCGTTTGCCTCTAGCCCGGGGACAGCGGGACCCTGCTGATGCTGGGGCTGGGGGGTTGTCACGATCACGTGTGATCCCAACAGTTTTATTTGTCCTTTGTCCTTTAAATAATGTCCAAATCCTGCCAGAGGGAGTCATAGGAAGTGCAGGAATGCACACCCACTTAGAAGGAGGGGTTTTCCAGCTAGTAAATCCCAATTTGGATCCTCTGGAGCAGGCTCAGGAATAACCCAACAAGGCAGGCTGATCCCAGGCACAAAACAACAAAAATCATCTTTAAGGCAAATTTTAGAACAGCAGGAGGAGCCTCAAACAGCAGATCTGAGGATGGAGAGGCTCCACTGAGTTTTGCCTGCTCTTCCCAAGCCACTTGATAATATTATAAATATTCCAAAGCATCTCCTTTGCTAAATCCTTGTTTCCTAAACGTTTGAGCATAAGGAATAACCATCCTTGGAGTTTTCACACCCATGTCGTGTTCTTTTTCGGAAGGAAAAACAGGCCAGCAATAAACTCAGCTCCCAAAAGGCAGTTTGCTGTCAAAACAACCCTGCAAGCTTGACCTGCCACGGATGTGGGTTTTGTTTGGAATGGTGGGTGGGGAATAACCACCCCGGGATTGCAATGCAAAGCCCTGTCCTAAAACCCTGCTCCAGTACAGAAAAAGGAAAAAGAACCCAGGCAGGTGGCAAGAAAGAGCTAAAGCACCCCAGCAGCTCCTGCTGCCAGTTATTCAGCAGATCCATGGGGGAAAATCCCACACCTGGGGCTTTACTGGTTATTCCAGGAGCAGAGCTGAGCGTTCCTGCATTTTGGGGGGATGCAAGAGGTGCTTTGTGCCTCATCCTGGCTCTCCAGGTCCTCCTGGCTTGCACCGTGCTGGGCTCCACCTTGTACCTGGGCTAAAATGAATCTCCAAGCACTCAAAAAGCTGCAACAAAGAGATTTAAGCAGTTGTGTCTCATCCCAAAGCAGCTGCAGTCCAATTAACTCCGGGATTGGATCGTTCACTGAAAACACCAACACAACCCCCAAAGGTTCCATGATATTCTGCTCCCCAGAGCCCTCTGGATCCCGGAGAAATGCCTTTATATTCCAGCACTAGGAAGGTTTTGGGGCGTTCAGGAACCAGCCTGGAGCCGGAGCAGGGAGGAGTTGCAGCTGCTTCCAGCAACCCGAAAGGAAGCGCTGGAAGGGCAGCAGGAGCGGAGCGCTGCCGGCGCCGGTGGAATTCGCCTGCCCTTTCCTAAAAGCTGCGTCTCTGCCAGCTGGCAAAGCATTTCAGAATCCTTTTCCTCCTTTCAGAGCACTTCAATTTTCCCTCTCTCTCCTTCTGAAATTAGTTAAGAACCTGCTATTTATTCCTAAAGTAATTATCTGGAACAAACAGCTGAGGAATATTAAATGCAGGCAAATATAACCCCACCGGGTTGGAGCACTGCTCAAAGCCTGCTCCTGCAAATCCCCTCTTGATCCAAGGAGGGTTTCCTACCTGCAGGAACCTCTCCCAGTCCCACAGACCCCAAAGCTCAGCCGTGGGTGGCACTGGTGGTTCCCATCCTGAGCTGCCTCCTCTTCTCCACAACTTCCAGCTGCTTTAAGAAGCGCTTGATCCCGCAGGGTTTTTGACCTGCCTTTTCCCCCCCTTTTTATGGATTTTAAGGGAAAAAAGCCTCCAAGGGAAAGCTGCTGGATGGCGGTGGGAGGCTGAGCACCGGTGCTGAGTCAGACCACTTGGCACACAGGGAATGCTCCTTGTCACAGGCCACAGGGAGTGCGCCCTGCAAACAGCACGGAGGAGCCACGCTGCTCCCACGGGGAACGAAACATTCCAGGTGTGTGCAGGGAGCCAGCCCCGGCTGCCCGAGGGCTCGGGCTGCCAGGACAGAGGGATTTAATTGCACCTGGCAATCAGGAGCTCTGGTGGTGATTTAGGGGTGGAAGGTGGCAGCTGTCTCCAACCTGCTCCAGACTCTTCCTCATACTTTGGAATCGCTTCTTCTGCGTGCCAGCGGCTCCAGGGGGGCACCTTGGGGACAGTCACACTTCTGGCTGATTCCCTCCCCCAGTTCAAATAAAAATCCTCTTCCATCGGACAGAAACGGTTCATTTCTCCTTGAAAAAAACCCTGTCTGTATCGGAAGGATTCTTTCTACATTTTTCAGTATTTCAGTGTTTGTCTCCTTCCCCATCTAGGACTTCACCTGCACCATTCCCTGCTCCCAGTCTGGCCCTAAAAGAAGCCCTAAGACCTCTTCTGGGGTGAAAAGAGGACAATCCAGCACCATTTCCCAGGAGAAGCACGATTTTTTATAAAAGCAGCAGCACAGGGAGGGAAAGGTCCGTGGGAACCACGGGATCCAGGATAGGGATAAAGCACCATTAAATAAAACGATGCTCCCAGTCCTCCCAAACCTGCAGCAGCTGGAGCTGACCCTTTTGGAAATCAACTGCTGGGCAAGCTCAGCAATGGGGAAAAAAGCAGATTTTAGTCAAAAAAAAGAAAATAAAGCCTTTGGGAAGCTGTGGGATGAGTAATATCCTGTCTGTGCGGAGCGAGGCCTCGGGAATAGCAGCACCACGGATGCTCCTTATCCCTGCAAAACAGGCAATTCCCAGAGTTCTTCCAAGAACAGCTTTCCCTTTGTTTTTTTTTTCCAACAGGAAATTGTTTTTCTTTCATACAAGTCACCCAGGAAAAGAAAGGATCCCTAAATCCCATCCGCAAGGTTGAAAATTCCAACATTTCTCTGTCAGCACAAGCTCCCCTTGTGCTGGTTTTGCCTGTTAGAACCGTGGCTTTAGGGACTTTGGGGAAAAATTCCAAATGACACCGTTTTCACTGCTGCCCATTGTCCTGGAACAGCATCGCTGCAGCTGAATTTTGGTTGGTATTTCTGTAACAAAAAGGTATAAAGACCCCAGGAATTCCTCCTAGCCCAGCGATGAGCTCACCCTCTGCTATTCCAGATTCCTGCTCGTTTTTTTCCCAAGCTCTCAGTTAAAAAAATAAGCAGCAATGTGACATTACACAGCAGCATTTATTGCACAAACAGCACAGCAACCTGCAAATAAATCCTGCTGAATCTGTTTCCCCACAAAATTAACGCACTGAAAACCAGAATGAAAACGTGGGGGTTTATTCTGGATTTACTGGTGGAATACAAATCAGGGAGATGCTGTTTGAGGCTCTTTTCAGTGTGGGGTTCACAGGAAAAGGGGAAGCAGCAGAATTTAATGACACCATGCTTGAGGCGTATGTAGGGAGCTAATTATTATTGTTATTATTATTGTTATTATTATTATTATTATTATTACTACAAAACCTCAGAAATGGCTCCAAAGCTTCATAAAATCTTAATAAATATGCAGGAAATTTATAATGGAACCATGAGGAAAACACTTCAACTGACCCAAAATCCAGCCCAGTTTTGCTCTCATGAATAACAAGTCTGGAAACACAATTCCTGTGAGTTCTGTATTTCCCTTTCCACACCAAAAAAAGACAATCTTTAAATATCTGTGCAGAATGCCATGAAAAAAGCCAAAAATCTCCACCATCCACGAACCCCTCCACTGGTTATGGATGTATTTGGGGTTTGGAGAATTTCCATGGTTTTGGACAATATTATTACCCTTAAAAGAGCTGAATTTGTTTCAAAACTGCCAAAACCTGGCCTGCCAAGCCCTGGCAGCACAAGAGGAGCTGCTCGGCTGCAATAATCGGCTGTTCCCTTTTCCCCGTGCTCCCGAAATCCCCTAAATTTTGTGGGAAATGAGGAGGATTTGGGGCTCACACGCTCCCTCTGCCGGCTCCTGCCAAGCCCTGAACTCCAATTATCCTCACCTCAACTTTTCTTTTCCAGCAAACAAATCCTGTTCCATTTGCAAACGGAACTCCAAAACCCAGAATAACCCCTAACCAAGCAAACAAAAGGCTGGGAGGCTGGAAAACGGAGGTTTTTCCAAGGAAAAGGGCGGCTGCTCCTCCTGGTGTAACACCCGCTGCGGGAGGATGAACTTCACAGGATAAAAACGTTTATCCAGACCTGCTCAGGATGATTTGTTGGCAAGAATTCCCGATCGGAAATGCCGGGCAAACGCACACTGGGAGATCCTGGGAATTGCTGTCACCTCTCCCTTCGTTAGGAGAGCACAGAAGCTCCCGGACAAGCTCTTGGGAAGCTGTGGGTAATTATTTAGAGGACAGCCTGTGAGAATGTCAGAGCATTCCCCGAGTTCTGCAGACACCTGAAACCTCCAAAGTCACCGAAATTGGTTCACTTGCACAAATGAAGGGAATTTATAATGGAACCGTGAGGAAAACACGGCCACCAACCTAAATCCAGCCCGCCTGTGCTCACCCGAAAGATCAGCCTGAAAACACAACTCCGTAAGTTCTGGATTTCCATTTCCATCCAGCCCACTGCCCACGTCCACGTTCCAACTGCCTGGGTGGAATAATTAAATGAAACACGTGGAAGTATCTTAGGAAAGGGTTTGTTAACAACCAACCAAACAGACAGGATGGCTTAATTCCCGGGCTTCTGCCGGGCTGCACTGGGTGCCTGTGGGGTTATTCTGTTAAAGTCTGTTCTCTGCACAGCAGGACCGAGGGATGCCGAGGGAACAATCCCCAGAGGAGCTGGCCCCTGTGGAAGCCACAGTCCCCACGTGTCCCACGGGCAGCGCCGCAGGAAAGGCGAGTGCCGGAGCTTCCTCGGCCGGGAGAGCCCTGAGCACGTCCACCTCCGGCAGCTCCTGCAGCCCGGCAGGCAGCTGGGCAGCAGGAAAATGGCATTTCCTACCCCTGCACCGCTCGGGATGGGAGGGTCGGAGCTTTTCCTCCTCGGTCTGTGGGATTTTGAGCTCTCGTGCCTTTGCTGAGGACACTTAAAGTCCCTTTCCAGTCTTATGGGACTTGGGGGAACTGAGGATTGTGGAATCATGGAATGGTTTGGGTTGGGAGGGACCTTGAAGCTCATCCCGTTCCACAGGCAGGGACACCTTCCACTGTCCCAGGGTGCTCCAAGTCCCAGTGTCCAGCCCAGCCTTGGACACTGCCAGGGATCCAGGGGCAGCCACAGCTTCTCTGGGCACCCTGTGCCAGGGCCTCCCCACCCTTCCAGGGAAGGATTTCTTCCCAATATCCCACCTGAACCTACTGGATCCTAGAGCAGGATCTCTGAGACCTTCCTGCTCCTGCTGAATCAGGCAGAGAGGGGCAGCAGGATCAGGAATCAGTGACAGAGAAAGCAAAGGGGGTAAGCCTTGTTTCCAAAAATCCATTGAGGGACGGACACGCGACTCCCCTCGGAAACCACGAGCACTTCCAGAGGCTGGGAACCACCAGCACTCACACCTCACTGCAGTGCTGCCCACGTAACCCAGGCAATCTCTGCTGGGACAGCCAGGCCAGATTCTGGTGTCCAGCACTGCAGCAAAATTCAGGTTTAATGTTCTGCTGTGGGAACAAAGGATGGAGTTTCAGGAAAATGAAGTCAAGCACAGCCAGGTCAAGATCAGGGTTTTCCTGCTGTGGCTGCTCATGCTCCAACCTCTGGTTCTCCACCACAACCTGGTCTTTGGCAGCACTCACACATCCCTCACAGAACCATGGAATTGGTAAGGTTGGAAAAACCCTACACGATCATCGAGTCCATGGTTCCCCTAGCACTGCCATGTCCCCACTAAACCATGTCCCCAAATGCCACATCCACTTGTTTTTGGAACACTGCCCAGGACGGTGATCCCAGCACTGCCCTGGGCAGCCTGTGCCCATGCCTGAGTGCCCTTTCCTCATCAAGGACCACACAGAATCCTTGAGGTGGGAAAAGCCCTCCCAGCCCTTCGAGTCCACCCTGTGCCTGATCCCCACCTTGTCACCAGCCCAGAGCACTGAGTGCCACCTCCAGGCCCTTCACTGGACACCTCCAGGGGTGGGGACTCCAAACCTCCCTGGGCAGCCCCTGCCAAGGTCTGACCACCCTTTCCAGGCAGAAATTCCTCCTGATGTCCAACCTGAGCCTCCCCTGGCCCAGCCTGAGGCCGTTCCCTCTCCTCCTGTCCCTGTTCCCTGCGAGCAGAGCCCGACCCCCCCCGGCTGCCCCCTCCTGTCAGGGAGTTGTGCAGAGCCACAAGGTCCCCCTGAGCCTCCTTTTCTCCAGGCTGAGCCCCTTTCCCAGCTCCCTCTGCTGCCCCTGGTGCTCCAGCCCCTTCCCCAGCTCCGTTCCCATCTCTGGACAGGCTCCAGCCCCTCCATGGCTTTCTTGTGCTGAAGGCCCCAGAACTGCCCCAGGACTGGAGGTGTCCCAGCAGTGCCAGCACAGGGGACAGGCCCTGCCCTGGGCCTGTGCCCACACTGGGACCAGCCAGGGGCCGTCGGCCTCTTGCCCACCTGGGCACACCTGGCTCATGTCCAGCCCCTGGCACCGGCAAAGGAGGAGTTGCGGGGTGGGTAACAATTTTACTTTTGCAATAAACAAAGTTATTCTTCAGCCCAGATTCACCAGCCACAACCTTCCTCTCCCCATGAAAACACACAAGTCACGAACAGCCGCCAGACCTTGCACCTGAAGCAAAGATGAGCTCAAGGCTACCGACTTTCAAGCCATAAAAAGAGAAGGATATACCGGAAAAAACCCGTTTTATTGCAGCCTGGGTGGCCAAGGTTTGATTTGAATCGATACCCAGGGCTTTCAGGCACGCTGCTGACTTGGCAGTGGCACTGATGTGATGCTGTTGTAAGCAAGAAGGACACCAGGATATCAACCATGGTTATCATCACCATCATCACCATCTCCACATGGACACTATGAGGGATGAGCACCACAAACTGCCCTCCCCTCCTGGTCTGACCTCCTGTGACACCGGGAGTGCATCAGACACACCCACACGGTGCTTTTGGGATGTCAACTGGCCGTGTCTCAGATCAAACCCATGTGTGCCACCTTCACAGCCACCCCTGCCATTCCCGAGGTGAAGCCTTTGATGGAAGCTCCCAGCCAGGGATGAACCCTCCGAGCAGTGCCCAGGAGCAGGGCTGGATTGCACGGAGGGAGTTTAAAGGCAGATCTGTTTGCTAAACACACCGAAACAATCCGGAAGGTATTTTCCTTCTCTGAGGTGGAACAAAAGGAGTTTCCATTACAGACACCTGGTCTGGCCACGGAGACACAACCTGAAACTCCTCAAACATTCCAGCCTTCCACATTCCAGCAGTTAACCCCAGGTAAGGGAACAAAAGCCACGAGAAGCTGAGGTTAACAAACCCTCACCAGCACTGGGATTCCAACAGCAGAGGTTTCCAGCCACTGCCCTGAGGTGCTGCCTCTCCAGAGCTCAGACAGATGTGCAGACAGCTGGAAACAGAACCTGAAGGGAGCTGACAAGAAACATGGGAAGGGACTTTTTACCAGAGCCTGGAGTGACAGGACAAGGGGGAACGGCCTCCCACTGCCAGAAGGCAGGGTCAGATGGGATATTGGGAAGGAATTGTTCCCTGGGAGGGTGGGGAGGCCCTGGCACAGGGTGCCCAGAGAAGCTGTGGCTGCCCCTGGATCCCTGGCAGTGTCCAAGGCCAGGCTGGACGGGGCTGGGAGCAGCCTGGGGCAGTGGAAGGTGTCCCTGCCCATGGCAGGGGTGGGACTGGATGGGCTTTAAGGCCCCTCCCAACCCAAATCATTCCATGATTCTTTGATGCCTTGATCAAAACCTAAAAAGGTGATGGGAAGTGTGATACTCCTGAAAAGCAAACACAGCGCTAAGAGCTTCCCTGATCCCCACGGAGGTGTTGGAGTGTGTCAACTCCAAACGTGCTGGAAGTCCTGGCTGGGCTTTTTTAGCAGAAAATGTGAATTAGGGAGGGCAGGCACGCACCAGCCTCTGGAAATGTCAGACCATGGAGCCCTCGCTGTGCTGTGCAATGGGGATGGAGAGAAGAACCTACGAGCCTACAGGTCCATGGCTGAGATGCTGGTGTGGGCAAAGGGCCATGCCAGGGTCTGGGAAGGAGGGAAATATCGGCTCCAACACGGGACTGACCTTGAGGCGTCCCAGTTCCCTGCTCAGAATCCCAGGGAGCCGGTGTGAGCCGGGTGCTTTGCAGGCAGACAGCATCCCTTTGATTCCCTGTCAGCGGAGCTGGGAGCTGCTCTCCAGGAGCACCACTCCTGCTAAACACGTGGCAAAGAACCACGGAGTGTCCTGAGCTGGAAGGGACCCACAGGGACAGAACCCGACCTCTGGCCCTGCACAGACACCCCAACAATCCCCCCTGGCCATCCCTGGGAGAGCTCCGGCAGCCTTGGAGCCAGGACCATTCCCTGGGGAGCCTGGGCAGTGCCCAGCACCCTCTGGGGGAAGACCCTTTCCTGATATCCAACCTAAACCCCCCTGGCACAGCTCCAGCCGTTCCCTGGGTCCTGTCCCTGTCACAGAGATCACAGATCAGAGCTGCCCCTTCACATTTCTCCCCTAAACCAGCACCTTGGTGGGGAAAAATCCCAACCAGTTCCCAGCAAACAGCAGGCAGTGAGCAACAGAGGACTGCCTGAAATCTTGGAGGGGGTAAAGCAGACGGGAAGGGACGGATCCGAGGCGCAGAACAGCCCCGGGGTGGTGGCAGTGCAACCCTGTCATTACCAAACTGGAAGGATTGCTCTGCACACCCTCTGAGCCCAGGCTGGAAAGGAGGGAGAAATGGGGCTAAATCCACCGGGAATCTTGGCACAGGGAGGTGTGAGGGGCTGGGAACAGCACCCACAAACCACCAGGCAAACCCCAACCACAACTGAGCCAGGACAGGAAAACACAGCCCAGGGATTCCATTTGTGACAGATTTCACGAGTCTGACCCACCCAACGGGCTGCAGGAGGATTTGCTGCAGTTTCCACTCGTTTGAGCGGAATGAATACGAGCATTTGCTCTTATCTTGCACAGGATTTTCTTGTTCCTCAGCTAAGGGAAAGGCAGTGCATGGAGAAGAGAAGCACTGGACGCTGGGGATGAGGGAGGCAGGAGCTCTCCTTCCATCCTTTGTGCCACGCCTCAAGCCTGGTTGTTTAGGGAGGCTTAAATATTAAATATACTAAGAAAGAGACAACAAAAAAAAGCAGTCAAATCCATATCATGTTAATTGTTAATTAGCAAATAAATATTCAGGGAAATTGTGCCAATTTCAAGTTCATCTCTACCATTTAACGACAAAATGAGCTCTCCAAGATGTCTCTTTGTTACCTTCCTGTCACCCCAACAATCACCATTAACCGGCACCGTCCTGAGCAGGAGAATGGGGCAAATCCCGGAGCACCACGTCTGATGGAACCCTGGGATCTCAAAGCCTCCAGGAATCCTGTTCAGAGCAGGCTAAAGCATCCCCTGCACCCCTCCTGAGCCACAACGGGTCAGTGCCCACAGAAACCTGAAGGTCTGGGAGGTTTCAGGAATTCTCAGCAGCTGCTGGGACTGGGAAAGAAAACACCCGGCCCAAAACCGGCTCTAGGAAGAGCAGGACGGATTAAAGGCGGCTGCTCAGAGGAACTGAACTCAGGAATTCCACAATGATGCTGCTCCAGAGGGAGCTGCACCTGGCTCTCTCCCTCCAGGCGTTTTGGGCAGGTGGCAAAAGGCCGCGATGTGCATCCGGCACCAGGGGCAGGAAAAGCCAGTGATTCCCACGGCCAGCCCCTTCACTGGGAGCCCAGCGCGAGGATAACGGCACCCAAAGGGTTCATGAGTCTCTTCCAGAGCACAAATAAATCACGCTGCAGGCTCTCCAGAGTGACAAAAACCCAGCTGGAACGATTAATCCTTGTCCCAGATTCCCTGATGTGACAAGTCTGGGGATGGACGGTTCTTCCCGCAGCCACCCTGACCTCACAGCGAGATTCTGACATTCTGAGCTGCTTTTTACCCAGAAAACCCCGAATCACTCCTCAAACCAGAGGTGATCTCCTGCCCACTGCAACCTAACAGGAGTCAAAATCATGGAGTGGTTTGGGTTGGAAAGGACCTTAAAGGTCATCCCATTCCCTGCCACGGACAGGGACACGTCCAGGCTGCTCCAAGCCCCATCCAACCTGGCCTGGAGCGAGAAGCTCCAAATAAATAAAAGCAGCTCTACCAACTTACCTTGAGCCTCCAAAACCCCAAATTATGACAAAATCTGCACAAGCACAAGACAAAAAGAGCCAGGGAAGTGCTTCCAAAGGAGTCTGGAATGCGGGGAGAGATGCAGTGTGTCAGAATTGCCAATTGCTGGTGCCCGCACTGCATCCATGGGGGGAAAACGAGGATTCTCAGTCACGGATGCTGCAGTGGGAGTTCAGCAAGCAAAGATAAATGTTTAAAGATTGCCATAGAAATGGGGGAGAGAACACAGTCCAGAGCAGCTCCTGAAACAGCAAATTCCTGACGGGAAGAGCCCTGATTCCTGCAGGTTGCTCGACACGAGCCACGATTTTCACGTGGATGTGTCACCCCTGCTCTGCTTTGATTCGGCGACGTGAGGGAGTTCAAAAGGAATTCTGACCTGGATTTCCCAGCTCCATCACAAGCTGAGCTGGCTGCTCCTGACAGCCCAGCCCTGACGCTGCTGGGGACAGCCCGGAGACGCCGGCAGCGCTGCTCGGGGTGGAAAACGCGCTCTGGAAGGAGCCCCTACCTGGAGAAATACCCCTGGAGCACACCAGCACTTCCAGAGTCCTCTTTCCAGCTTTTATCCGGATTTGGGCCAAACCTGAGCCTGGCTCTGGCTCCAACGCCTTTCCGAAGCCCTCGCAGCCATCTCCAGGTGATGCTGCCTTTCCAAAGTCAGAGCCCGAAGCTAACCCACCTCCAGCCTTTGGGAAATCCACCAGGGCAGAGCCTGAATGGACATTTTCCAACAAAGCCTGCCCTGACGGAACACACAGGGAAAAATCACTTCCCTCGGAAACGCAGCTCTGTTTACACAGAGAGCGGGAAGCCTTTTCCAGCAGCCCTGGCTCACATCCTGTGGAAGTGGCTGGGATGGAAGCGGGCTGTGCCCAAACCCGACGCCTCCGGGAAGCCCTGGGAACAGAACCCCACGGATCGGCCGCGTGCCGGGAATGCACAACCAGACCATCCCCGTCTTCCCCCTCCAAACCTGCCGCTGCTGTCACTCCCCGCAAACGTGCAGATTGCTGGATGCACGAAATTTCCTGGGATTAAGGACAGGATGAGGAGCACATCCCAGCTCTCCTTGGGAGCAAACACCTCTCCGGAAGGTGCCCGACGCAGCGGCTGAAATCCCCAAATCAAAGGTCACACACATTCAGCAGTGGGAATAAACCAACCCCACCTTCATTCCAAGCCCAGGCAGGGCAGGAACACGTGTCCTGCAGGTGAGATCCCTCCAGGGGCTGCTCCTGCAGCCAAACGCCGGGAAAACCGGCGTCCCAGGGGATAAAGGCCGAAGTAAACTCAAATTGAAATTTAAAATCGCACAGGCTGCCCGTAAAAATCCACGAGAGAAAATGACAAAACCATCCAGAGCCCTTCCGAACCCAAGAGCTTCACCTGCCACCCTGGAAAGGAAACGCTGCCTGGGTGGAGTCACCTGTCAGGGAAAAAGCCAGGGAGCACAGCAGGAAAAACACGCACAAACACCCCTGCCATGCCAAAACAACCACGGGATGTGGCTCTGCCGCCGCCTGAGCAGGAGACACAACACTCCTGGAGAACAGGATGGAACCCACCACAAGGGAACAACACGATGTGCAAGACAGGCACCATCCTGCCCTGGAAGAATGTGTCCAGGCTGGACGGGGCTTGGAGAGACCTGGGATAGGGGAAGGGGTCCCTGCCCGTCTGTACAGCCCCTTCCAACCCAAACCCTTCTGGATTCTATGAAACAGCAGGGATTCTGCTCTGTTCTCTCCCAGCTGTGACACCGAGGAAAGCCCAAGCCCAGGGGGACACAGCCTAAGGGAATAACCCCGGTTTTCAGCCTTTCTCCGGCATCAGCATAAGGAAAAGGCAGGGGAGATGGTGGGGGGAACACGCGGGGCTGTGGGAATGAGGAATCTCCAGGAGGGCCAAGCCCCGGCTGCGGCCGCTATGTCGCGATATAAAGCACTTTGTCAGGACACCGCGGCACCGCCCCCGAGCCGCGGCTTCCCGGGCCCGCCGGGGAGGCTCTGCTCTCCAAGGACAGGTGGGAAAAGGCCCCTTTCCACCCAGGGCGCGGATTTAGGTCAGCAGCACCTCCGCGGGAATTCACTGCAATTCCCGTCCCTTTCAGCCACGGGGAAGAGTTCCAGCTGCTGACCCGAGCCGGCTCCCAGGGACGATTAAAGCCACCCGAACACAAACGACATTCCCAGTGATCCCGGGGTTATCTCCCATCCCCGTTCCGCAGACAAGCATTCCCGACACCCCTTTTGTTCCTGCTCCGAGCACTCCTTGGAGTTCAGGTCATTAACAGCGAGACAGCCCGGCCCTGCTCCCGCTCCTCCTGCCCCATGCCCTGCCCAGCTGGAAAACGCGGCTGGAAAAGCCGAGAGGTTCGGACGGATGAGATAATGCTCCTGCCGAGCCCTGCGGCGGCTGCTCGGCCCAGCCCCGCCGCGACGAGAACGCGGTCCCAAATCAAGCCGTTCCCAAAGCCCCGAGCGGAGACCGGGAGACAATGGGCAGCGACACCCCAAACCCCCGGGGGCGCCGAGCTGGGCACCTCGGCCGCTCCAACACCGCGGTTCCAGCACCGAAATCCAGGGATTGCCACGCAGCCGGCACGCCGATCGAGGGGAGATGCGGCTTCACGCGGAGAACGAGCGCAGACTGAGCCTCACCTTTGTTTTCACACGAACCCAACGCGAGCGGAGGTGTTAGGGGCACCCCCAGCTCTCCCCAGCCGTGTCTCCCCCCCAAAGTGCCGTGTTTTCCCCCCTAAAAACCATGTTTCCCCCAAAAAAGCCGTGTTTCCCCCTCCCCAGAAGCTGTTTCCTCCCAAAGAGCCATGTTCTCCACCTAAAAGCCGTATTTCCCCCCCCCAAAAAAGCCGTTTCCCCCCACCGCCGGCACTGCCAGCCCGTGCCTCGGCACTGCCCCATGCCAGCACTGAATTTTGGGGAAACAGGGATTTTAGGGGGGAAATGGGGCTTTTCTGGGGGGGAAGGATGCAGTTTGGGCAGCAAACGGCTTTTAGAGGAGAAACATGGCTATTTTGGGGGAAACGTGGCTTTCAGAAGGGAAAACAGAGGTCTTAGGAGAGAAATGTGGCTTTTTGGGGAAACACGAGGTTTTTGGGGAAACGTCTTCTTTTAGGAGGAACATGGATTTTAGGGGAGGAAACATGGCATTTTGGGGAAGAAACATTGCTTTCACGGGAGAAAGCTTGGCTTTTTGGGAAGGAAACAC
>VZTF01009468.1:175316-222418 GCA_013397755.1 Cnemophilus loriae | reverse complement strand
GGAAGGGAAGGGAAGGGAAGGGAAGGGAAGGGAAGGGAAGGGAAGGGAAGGTTCTTCTGATACTTAGATAACACGTACTAGTTACTTAGTTGCTGTGTGGAGCTATAATTATCGGAAATATGAGGACAAATCCTTATGTCATTTTTCATTATGTGAAGGAGACGTAAGGAGGTAGGGTGAAGGATAGACGTGGTGAAACCGTGTCAGCTAGTAGGAATACACCCTATTGCTACTGTCAGTGTCATGTGTTACGTGGGTGAGCCTCCTCACACCTGTGCTGCTGTTCTCAGCTGCAGAAGGCATCCTGGAGAGGTGAGCAGGCTGGCACAAGTTAGCTCAGTGTTCCCACACACAGCTATCAGCAGAATTAGCATAGTGGGATGCCTGAGCTCTCTGCCATCTGAAAGCAGCTAGATGGAATGGGTTCAGACACTAGAGATTCAGGAGTAGTAGAAGTTAGTAGGGAAGACAGAAAGAATAGAACACGCTCAGAGGTTTAGCTGCAAAGTACAGATTAACTTATGGATGAGGGAAAGGGAGTATGAATGGTAAGTAAAAAAGGCAGCAGCAAAGCATCTAACCGTGCTGACACGTGTAAGGGAGCAGTAGAACCTGTGTTATAGGTTTTTCTGAAAGATATTTGTACTATACAGGTGTGAGACAGGCCTTCTTGATGAGTTTTACCAACTGATCATTGCCATGTGAGAATAGCAGGCTGCCCAAGGCAGTGATGGACACCAGTTAGGCTTCAGGCTCAAGCAACTAGTCTTAAAAACTATGCTGTATTATGTAGTCCTATTCACTTGGGAGTTTCCATGCTGAGCTGCTTTTTTGAAATGCAGGTGTGATTGAACCTGACAATTTTGCCTCACCCTGTTCCTCATCCCACTCACTTCTAGTATTCTCTGGCCACCCATTGAGCCCAAGGACTTGGGTAATAGAAATATAGCAAGACTGTGAATAAGACGTTTTCAGGATTTGCAGACTTTTGGAACACAAACTCCCCTATGTTTGCAGGGAGCACCTTGAGTTGGTAGTCTGTTTGTCTGTCAGCTTAAAATCTCGAACAGCATAAAGCTGCTTATTTGGGTTTTTCAGGCAGATTGGGTTCCCCTTGAATCTCATGAATTGCCTATTTAATTGTCATTTATGTCGACTGAAAATAAAAGCTGATGATGTGTGGTCAGGCAGAGCTGATCCAAGAGTGAAGCTATGGGGAAATAATAGATTTTTTTCCTTATTAGCTTTGTGTATAATTGAAAGGATTACAGCACTAATAAAGTGTGACTTAGCTTAGGAAGTAGGAATTCATTCCCCCTCTGGTGGGGAGTGCTAAGGGTGCTGAGGAAGGCTTAGATATGGAAATCGCTGCTCTATGTAAATATAAGATGCCTTGAGAGTCCTGGCATTTGTCCTGTGACATAAGCTCTAGTTTAGCTGTGAGGTAGGATAACACCTCATTAGACCTCAATTAAGATGTTGTGAGGCGTGTCGTCTGATCTTACTCACCAGAGTGTAATAAAAAGATCTTTTTGTGCCCTTCCTAAGAGAAGATTAAATCAGTTTGAGAATCTCTATTAGCAAAACTTTTATTCATAGTAAAGACAGTGTCACATTATAGCAGTGGTATTGCTGTAAAATTGCAGAAATTAAACATTGTAATGGAAAGCTTCTGTAAATGGGGTCATTCAGGCCAGGCAATAAATTAGTGGGCAATATGGTTTGGCTTTCGTCTTTAATCCTAAGAGCATCCTGTAGTTTTTCTGAGGCTTCAGGTTTCTGCAGGCAAGTGTGTGTATGTATTTGTCATGTCATTTTAAAGTATCATCATTTTTCACTCCCTATTATTAATAACAGCTCTTTTTCTCTAAATTTTCTGAGTTGTGATTTTGTTGGAAAATTATGGAATGAGAAGCCAGGAGGAGGCTGGAATGGCACAGTGCTTAGCCTTCAGACTCTGGGTCCATAACACACATTTCTGAAGCAGTGGCACATGCTGTAAAAAGACAATGCACTGCGGTGGCAGTGCTGCTTTTGTAAAATAAAACCAATGCTTTTTGCACTTGGAGAGAAACCTTTATTATGAAAATTCTTCATGTGGACTCTCACAGAAGAGGAAAGTAAGAGGCAAAATAGAACCCATCTTCCTCTTGCAATACTGAGCCACGAATAATCTGCTAAGCACCAAGTGCTGTCATGCAAGATGTTTTTCTCCTGGCGTGCCAATCAAATTAATTTGCATTAGTCATCTGAGTCTGAGTACTGAACATGGAATGCATTTTTCCTAAACAAGACATTCTCTTCAGAGTGGAAGCTAGAGCTACAGATTTTATGAGTGCTGAAATATCCGTGGCAGTATTTCAGTTTTCCACTCTTCATTGCTGAAATTCCAGTACTGGAGCTCAGAGTACAGCTCAGATGTATAATACTGTCAAATTCATAGACAAAGATTTTTTCAGGATCTCAACAGAAATATATGTTACAGTTTTGTTCTTTAATATATGCTGTATTGTCAAGATGTTGCAGTGGCATTTGACATTACTGTGAATCCTGTGATACACACTTCTATCTCTTTGGTTATTTATTTGTTAGTTTATTTATTTATTTATTTTTCCCCATGCAGTTCAGATGGAGAAAATGGAACTGATGAAAAAAGAAAGGCTGGAAAATCCCCCACTGGGTTGTTGCAGACCCCTACCAGTGAAATGGAATATTTTGATGACCGGAAAAAAGTTGATGTTGCTAGGTAATGTCAGAAATACTGTCAATTTTCTTCTGGTAAGATAATTAGAATCGCTGCAACCCACTTCAAAAACAAGACTGAGTAGCAATATTTATCAGATATCCTAGTGGAGGGTTAGCTTGCACACTATGCAAGTGAATTGGAATCAAGGCACCTTCCTTGGTTGCTCTATTACCCACTGCAAGCAGGCACAATAGAATTTAGACTTTGAGCTGGCTTAGTTCCCCTGTTCTAGGAAAAAATATACTCCAGTGTTTGGTGCCACTGCTAGTTACATTCCTTTCATAATCACATTGACAGGCAGTCAAACTGAGTGGCATTTTTAGTCCTGGCCGCTTTCCAGAACACTTTCATGCTGGAATATTGATTGTCCACAGTAAAACTATGACATAAGTTTTAATTTTGGACTCTATGCTGTATGTTGCATCGGATTTTTGTAATGTCCCCTGAAAGACACTCATTCTTCTTTTGCTGGAGAACTGGAACACATTTAAAATGCTTCTAAAAGAAGCTAAAATCCCACATGGATGGCTTTAACACAACCTTTGCAATGTTTCACTTTGTCAACTGAACAGTCAGTGCAAAAGTTGGTGGTCAGCCTGACACTGTTATTTTGGTCACAAGGCAAATATTTAAGAAAACTTCACTTAATTTCATGAAGCATCTTTGAGGGAAAGGTATTTAAAGGAATACATTATCAGGTTTTTTTTCCAGACATTGCAGTTTTACCTCTCATATGCTGTAATTGACTACTTTTGGTGAAGGCTAAACATAAGATTTTTTTTAGGCTTACTATTTGTTTCAGTTTGACCTGTACTTTACATAAGCACACAAATACATGTACTTACATATTTTAGCGTTTTCTTCTGTGAGAAACCTGAGATAGGTAGTCAGTTTCTCTGCTGTCTAAGTTGGTGTCTAAATCAGATTGCTATACAATCTCTTTTGAGCTGTGTCTCCGTAACACTCCGGGTTTCTCTTCCTCTCACTCACATGGTGCAGTAATGGAAACTTCTGTAGCACCTTTATTTCCCTACTGTATCCTTAGGACAACATATTTTTCAGGTCATTTAGTATGAGTCCTGTGATATGTTTTTTTCTTCTGCTGTTCAGTTTGCATCTGAGGGCCTCTGAAAAAGAGCTACCTGATTTTTATAGTATGTTAATATGCATTTATTCTGTGCCACATAGCTCTCAGAATGTTCTCCTTTTTCTGATTTATGAAACAGTTATCCTACTTCTCTGTTGTTCTGAACAATCCATGCCATTAATTCCTCCTGTATAAAGTAGGCAAAACTGATTTTCCCAGCCATCCACAGAGAATCTGATCTGTACTTGTTTTTTTTTTTTGAGTCGTTTGAGGTTTTCTTTGGTTTTCTGGTATAAATGGCTGGAGCTGTACAAGTACATCTGCGTATACAACTGGCACTCAGAATTCCATTTCATTTCCAGTAGGGTTGCTGGTTGTCTCAATGACTTCATTACACTAACACTACACAGTTCATAGCCATCCTCTGACTTGTGCACCTATTCTTCTTTGTTGCAATTTTCAAATAAGCTCACATCTTGTATTACAAGTTCATAGCTTTCTGTACACTGCCCTCCACCTCAACTACTGAGTTTTATCTCATTTTATCTTGCATTAGTAAGGAACGTGCTTGCTTAGTATTAGTATTTCACATGTTGCCTAGAAATGCCAGTGAAGCTAATAACAGTGAATGCACAGTGAAGCACTGTGATAATTCGTTAAAAATGTTTTGAACTTTTTCTGCTTCCTTACCAACTAGTCAGTTATTTAGAATACCACTTCTAAATTAAAAGAAGACCTTCAGCAGACTGTCACAGTCAGCAGACTGACACAGTTTAATAAAAGATATACTCTTCTTTATCTCTGCATAATTCTTGATGAATTAGATAAGTTATCTAAAGGATTAATATGTTACATGGAAAAGCATAGTCTGTTGGTAACTTATCAAGACCTATGAACTGAGGCCAGGCTTACATCAAGTGCTTTAAATCTTCAGGACCAAGAGCAGCACAGATAGCCCAGTCCTGACAATCAAGAGTGACTCCAAGATTGAAAGGAAAAAACGTGCCTCAAATCAGGTAAGGCAAGGACTGTACTTGTTTGCTCACATAGAGTAAACACATAACTGCTGTGAGAGGGCTTTTGTTTAGCAACACTATAGTTCATGGTTGTATAAGGACACAGGTTCGTTTTTCATCATTGTGTTAGAGTCTGGGTAAAGCACAATACAGAGTTAATAGCCACATAGAAAAAATGAGGATTTCTTGTAAAACGAGTGGGCAGAATGGGAAGGTGTGGGGAGGGCAGGAAGTGGAGCAGGTCACTTGGCTGTCAGACTGTCTAATAAAGTACGTGTGTTTTTGTTGTGGGGCTTTTTGTTTTTTAGCTGAAGGCAAACGCACACTTTCATAAGCTGTTTCTAGATGTTCCCATTGATGAGCCACTGAAACAAAGTAAGTATTAATCCCTGCCTTGTTGTTGGCTGTAGATCCTAGATAATGTTATACAACAAATGTGATGATGTACAAGAGGAACTACCTACATTGTAAAAACTTTTAACTCCAGTTGCTTAGAGCGACAGGGCCTTGATTCACGTGCAATGGTGTTTTGTTATAATCTTGGAAAACTTAAATCTCTGCGTGTCTGGTATATTTAGAAATTGTAGCCCACTTTGCCATTCCTGGAGAGTAGCCTAATGCAGTATTTTTTGGTACTGAATCTTCCTTGCTAAAGGCAGTACTTGAGACAGCATTGGTCAAGTGATTAGCTTGAGTTTTTGCTGTTGGAGATGTTTTAATATTTAAAAACACTAGTAAGAAAAGGAGTGTTTAAATGTTTAAATATTTTATTGCTGTCTGGTGCTTATAACAAGGGATTTCTACATAGACATGTATAACAAACGCTTCTTGAAAGGAACACAGAGAAGGTGGTTCATGAGTGAGAAATGGTTTGTTCAATGTCTGTGAAGTAAAAGCAGTATTACTTTACATGTGTTGTACCTCTATTGGACACTAGTTTAGACAACGGCCATAGAGCTAGAAGTTTAAAGATAGAACCTTTCATTAAACTCTTCACGTTTAAGTAATACAGTTATCAAGAAGTTAGTAAAAAGTTTATAGGAAGCTAGGTCGCACTCTTTCAGAAAAGATTTTTGACCTCTGGAGCCCAGTTGCATGTTGTTATTAATTTCATTCGTTTCAGTTGTTGTCCTTCAAATATTTTGAGTCTAAACTTAGGCCCGTGGCATCTTCTGAACTTGTCAGTATCAGTTAAACTTACTGAAAGCTTCAAGGTTTGACAATGTTAATCAAAAGGTATAAACGTAAACTTATCATGGCTTTGAAAAAACAACAAAACAGAAGCCATATTGGCTTGGCTTGGATTGTTACTGCATTCAAGATTACAGAGTATCTATTTGTTTCAGGCTTTACCTGTGCTCTGCAGAAAGAAATTCCGTACCAAGGGAAGTTATTCCTTTCTGAAAACTGGATTTGCTTCCATTCCAAGGTTTTTGGTAAAGACACTAAGGTTAGTAGAATGTTTATGTATAGAACAGTAATGCTGTTCTTAGAGATTTGTTCATCACCAGAAGTTCAAATTATTGTGCAAAGCTAGAATAGCAATACTTCTAAGTTTTATTGAATACAATCACTATTCATAAGTGATGTTCGAAATTCAGTCTAGAACTGAGCACTATTATCATTATTAGAGATTGAGTCTCTTGTTTAAGGACTTCGTGTCTGAAAGAAACAGATGAAAGGAAAGGATCTGACAAGCAGCAGTGAGGGCATTGTCAAACCCATGTAGCACAAATTGTAAAAATGTTTCTCTTGGGGTAAGTACTTAAAAGAGAAGGAGGACGAGCAGGAGGAATGAAAGCTGAAAAGTATTAAGGACTCCAACACTATAGTTGGAGCACTGGAGAGAAGGATCAAGCATATTAAGGCAGTTAAAGAGGAAGAACTGAAACTGGCTTCTGGCTTGAGTAGCAAAGCTCTCGGGAGGATTCTTCTAGCAGTCTCATTTTGTATAAACAGAGAACAGGATAAGAACAACAAGTTGGCAAGGGTTTTACTTGGAAGCCTAGTATGCAGATCAGAAATGAGATGTGAACTGTTGGGAAGACCATAAATTAGTCTTTCTTGGTGATCCACCTAAAGCTTAGTACCCCCACGGTGAATGATATGCATACAGAAAAAACAAAGATTTTGCAAAACGGTTTGGATCTGTTGATTTGGAGCTTTTGGAGTGCACTTTGTTTGCATTTGCAAACTCTGCTTTGTTTTTGATGTCTTCTGGGGAAGCAGATTGATTTACTTCAAGGATTTCTTTGGCTTCTTTCAGGTACATCCTTGAACAAAGTTCCTGGTTAGATCCAGTGAACTGAATGCTGAAATCAGCTTAGGGGTTGAGATTATTTCATTTCTTTGTGGTCACTATTTTGATTTTGGAATACCATCTGTTTTTAAAGGGCTTTTTTGTAAGGTGTAATAGGTTTAAGGAATGCTTAAAATTATTAACAGCACGTTGTCCCTATGGACATTACAACCCTATGACCTTGTGGGTTATTGTGTTTCACCACTTGGCCCAAGATTATTGTTGATTTCTAGTTAATGGATTCCATTAGTGATTAGACAGTACATTAATGGGGATGGTGTATGTGTTGGTGAGACCTATGTGACACTAAACATGACACTAGACAGGATTTCTGTTCAAACAATATTTGGCAGTCTTGCAACCAAACTGTTATACACAAAGACTTTTTTTTACCTGGAACAAGTTTTCATTTCATGATTTCGTGTTATTGTTCTGAACAAAAGTTAACAAAAAAATGCACAGAGTAGCTTCATTCTCCTCCAATGACATGTTTTAATTCAGTGCTGTGATTGCTAACTGAATAATTTATGGACATTTTTAACCTTGCTTCCAAATTTCTCAGGTAGTTGTGACAGCCTGTGCCAAAAGTGTTTTCAACAGGATCTGTTTCTTAATCATGTATATCTTTGATTATTATGTTTGCCTAAGTCACTAAACCTCTAGGCTTTTCAACTGACTGTCTACAACCAGGTTTTTTTTCCTTTGTAAATTGGGGTTTACAGGAAGAGCCCATGCAGAATATCTGAAGTGAAATACTCAGAAACTTAGCAGAGGTTAAGCTAATGGGGTTGGATGTAAACACAAAGCAGGAAGGAAAGTTGAGTAGTTTTCAATGTAAATGTGGACTGCCTGGTTGGCACACATACAAATCAGTTGAAGTCAGCAGGTGTGTCAGTATTTGGTCTTTCAACCTTGCTGGAAGACAAGCTGTTTACTCACCTGCTTGTTGTGGATCTGTAAGTTGTGAGAAGACTTTTATGTTCATTATTCAACAAACTTGTCTTGTTTGATATGTTCTGAAATACTTGGTTTCTAAACAAAGAAGCATAGCTTTAAGATTGGTTCATTTTGCTGATCTGCAGTGCACTAAGCCTGTAGTCTTGTGAGAGCCAGAAGGGATCAGGACAGGAAGATGCAAACAAAAGCCTGGATTATCATTTTATAAAAGCAGAAGTAAAAGTAGTTAGGTGTGGTTTCAGGTTATTACTATTTCTTATTTCACATGGAATAATAGTAATCAGAAATGCAGTGAAGACATCTTTAAATGGTGAGTGTTGAAGGTCTGGCATATCCCAGTAGCTGGGCTGGCCCCTTGGGAGAGTGCATGATGCAGATTTGTATGCAAGTATTGGGATTCGAACGCTACGTTGATCTTGTTTCAGATTAGTATACCTGTGCTGTCAGTGACTCTTCTGAAGAAAACCAAAACTGCCCTTCTTGTGCCAAATGCTCTGATCATAGCGACAGTAACAGATAGGGTAAGTACTGGTAGAGGACAATAATATTTCAGTGAGAAAATAAAAAACAGAATCTCTGTTTGCCACCTGCTGTCTGTAATCATTCATTCCCTGTTTTCCAAGAATTCATAGCACCATGGGAACCAAAACAGCTGGGTCAGGAGGTGCGTTCTTTGTTGGCAGCTCTGTCAGTGTTCTTCCATTTACTTGTATCTCTTACCTAACCAGTCATATCTTAGACATACAAAAAAATGTCGCTTACAGTGATATTCGGGAATTGTAATTGCATCAATCAGTAGGAGATGTGATTATCCTGTGAGCAGCTTCAGAAACAACCCATTGTCATTGCACAAGTATTTTGTGGGTGCAGGAGACTATACATAAAAGCAAGTTTGGGGTTTTGTTTGTTTGGAGTTTTTTTAAGAGGTAGGTAAAACATAGCATGAAAAGTGTTTTTAAAAGAAAGAACTGATCTGGATTATGCTCTTGTTCCTGCGGCAGAACATGGTAACTTTTATGTGCCTGTTCTGTGTTCAAGTGATTAACCTCAAGTTATAGGCTTAGAAGGACCACAGGTTTTTCCTACCATACTAAAGTTCGTGAAAATAGTTACTTGATCAGCAAAATCACGTGCCAGTTTTATTTAGATAAAAGGAAGCTTGTACTGTATGTCTTTTGTCAAACAGTGGTGGAACTTTTGTTTTTCAGTACATGTTTGTCTCACTACTCTCCAGAGACACCACCTACAAGCTGTTAAAATCTATCTGTAGACATCTTGAGGTAAGTACTAGTGGCAGTGAAGATGGTATGTAGCTTTCTGTTTATTATTACTGCTATCCTGCTGTGAAAGACTAGGTACTTTCTGCTTGTGTTCCATGTTAACAGTGCTTCTTTTTTTTCAGGATACAAGCATGGGCAACAGTCCAAATCCCTCTTCTGCAGAAAACAGCTTCAGGGCTGATCGCCCTAGAACTCTGCCCCTGGTAAATGATTTAGAAGTTTGTTCTTTCGTTGCATGGCATCTTTCATTGCAAGTGCTATTTATAATGCCTGAAGAAAGGAAGCTGAAGGAAATCATGACATCTGTTTCTAAAACTTCCATGAGTTTTTAACGCTAGAAAACAGTGGGAATAATTAGCATAATTATCTGGTGACATGCAGTTTATATACATGCGGACACTTTGGATTTATTCAAGGTCTGTGTGTTCTCCATATCTCTGTCTAACAGTCAGATTCCACTGTACTGATGTAAAGTTGCTTTGTCCTCTGTCATGAACAGTTTTTGAAGTGTGTCTAGTAGCAAACCTTCCTCTGTAAGCCAGTTCACTCATCTGAAAGAGCTGTGAAGCCACATGTGATGACCAGAGTCTAAGTCTATTAGTGCTTGTCCTGGACTTCACAATTTGTCTAACTTAACAGTCTTTCTTATAGACAAGGCAGGGGATGAAGCTTGAATTCTGGTGATCTTGTGAAGCTTATTTTTTAACTTGATCTCAACATCTTGATATCAGAGATTGCTCCTGGTTAGACAGTTCTAAATCTTTGATCTTTGGTTCAGATTCTGGAGGAAGGTCAGAGGAAATTAGATTGTTCAGATTTAGAACAGGGTTGAGCCTTTTTGTGATTCATTCTCTCCATCAGGATTTCAATGAAGATTATTCTGATCTGGATGGAATAGTGCAGCAGCGAAGACGAGAGATGGAGGAGTCCAGCAGCACAGGCTCACAGACACCAGAGCTGGAATGCTTCCAAGGTGAGTGGGATCATGGAGCCCCAAGGGAGGGAGAATGGACTAGCTCGCAGTTTTGCTTCTGTGTCCCCTTCTGATATGGAATCTAGATTCCCTACAGTCCTGGAGAATTATGTGGATTTTGAGGCCTTCCTCAAGGCCCCAGTACCTACATTTCTGTTACTATAGCCCTCTGCAATCCAGACACAAGCAATGACTTGGTCATCAGCAGATCTAAATTGTCGCTACTGGTTCCAGTTGCTTTGCCATGCAAGCAGAAATAGAATGTAGGAGCTGTTCATGCTTTAAAACACAAAAGAAAAACAAACAATCAAAACTCATTCTAAAGAAGTTCAAGTCACAGTGTAACTTCTGGTCTATACAAATAACATTCTGTACCATGGTGGCTTTTGGTCATCAAGAAGGTTATTTTTGACATGTGTTTTTGAGGGGTTTTTTCAAACATTCATTTTATTCTTTGCAGCTATTAAGATACTTGAAGATGCTGTCCAAAGTTGTTCTTTCTTTACAATGCTCTATGTAATCTATTGTCTCAAGTTCTTCACCTAATTAGCAGGGGTTCTGATTGAAACTAACTACATATAACTTCATGAGTACAGCAATACTTGTTTTATGTAGCTCATGCTGAATGTTATTATGAAAACCTAGAGTATTCTCTTGTACAATTAATATATATTAAGATAGTAATGTGTTGTTATGCTGTTAGTACTCTGGTTCCATCTTGACTATAATTTATATAACTAACTGTTGAAAGATACTGTCATTTTTTATAGCTATTTTCTGTCATGTTATTTTTGATAACTCTCCTTTTTGCTCTGGGTCTTTTGTTCAGCAGGATGATTTGGAGCTATTTGCTTTCATTGGTATTTGATATTTACTGTGCGTCTGTCTTTAATTGTGTGTTGCTGTTCATGAAGCAGTAACTAAATTGTGGTGTCATCACATGCCACAGAAGTGCTTCTGAATAATATTTTAACTTGCTGTCTTACTTCCTCATAGCTAGTAACTACTTCAAACCATTCCATTTTATTTTGCCTCAAATGAAAACCAATATCCAGGCAGAGAACCATTCTAGGAAAAGGAATTGAAGGCAGGGGTGAAGGGTAGCACATCTGTCACTCATGGTTGTTTCTTGTGCATCATTAGAGCAAGTCCAGGGTAAGCAAGTAGAGCATAAAACTGAGTGTGATTAGATTTTTCTGTCCCATTTCTTTCAAGATATCATTGGCATTTTTAAGGACAGACAGAAAAGGGAGTTGTAAAGTCCTTTTTAAAGTAACAGTGCACTATCCCCATTTGACGTTGCTGTTAAAGTAATTTGGAATCATTACTCTAGCAAATTCAGGCCTTTTGAGAGGTGACTTTTGTGTCTTTAATCTTCTGCCTGAAAATTCAGTAATAGCCTTCAACGTTTTCATGGGTTGCCATCTTTCAAAAGATCGAGAATATAAATGTGACATACGTCATCCTCTTTCAATCTAAATGCTTCTTTTTATTTTGTGTTGATCTGGAATTAGTATGTAAACTGTTTCAAGGGTACTAAACCAACTGCTGCTTTTTACCCAAAAGTACAGAAATGAACCTTTTAAAATTCTCCTCTTCCTCTATTTCTTGACCAACATAAGCGATCAACGATTTCCTTGGACTTCATATTTCAACTTTATTAAAAATCTTTCTTTTGACAGATTATCATGTTGTTGAAACAGAGACTCACTTGAAAGTTTCCAAGCCTGAGGCCAAGTCTGTTCGTTCAGATGCACATAGTAAACGTGGTCCTGATGGAAAAGCCCGAAACAATCCTCGAAATGGTAAGAAATCAAGGGCAGATCTTCAGCTGGAATAACTTGAGATAAGTTCGCATAATTATGTCAGTTCACATAATATGGAAGATCTCTTTCTTGTTTATCCCTCTATTTGCATTATCTGTTGCATACTTCAAAACCTTGTTCATATTCTGTGGTCTGCTCTGGTCAAAGTAACACTTGGTTCTTTCCCTTGCAGGCCACTCTGAAGCCTTCAGGTTCCTCCACAAAGTGAAGTCCCAGAAGCTCTTATCTCTGAACCATGTACTTGTATTTTACGCAGTTCTGTAAGTTAGAAATAACAAGATTGTCAAAAATGAGGGTTTTCTTATGTTTATATGATTGATATAATATAAGCATGATTGATGTAATCTAAGCTTGATTTGAAAAAAGGAAATTTTTGGGAATTGTGGTCTTTACTCTTTCCAGAAATGTGTATATACATACGTACATGTATATGTATATACATATATCCATATAAGCCTGCTGGGACAGGCTTACTTAACTGGCCATTTATTTTTAAAAGGAAAAAAGACTCTTTTAAAAGCAAAGAGTCTTTTGATTCAGAAAATGTTGAAAGTGCTGAAGTACTTGCAGAGGTTCCCTTTGCATGTCTCTCAGCAAACACATACTCAAGTCTGAGATTTTCATAACTGTCTGAATGCCACTGATGGTATTCCTGAAATGTTTCTAAGAACAATACCTTTATTATTGAACATGTACAAGTAACAATTTAAATAGCTTTTAGCAATAAATTTGTCAGGTACTGCTAAAGTTTCCCTAACTGATACACTTTATTTTTCTCTCTTACAGTGTTTGTGTATTAATACTTTCTACCTTCTACATGAGATATAAAATCAGTGTCCTGGAGGAACGCCTTATGTCCATGACAGCCTTTGATTCACATATTAAGGAGTAAGATAAACTCTGGAAAAATATTGGGGATTTAAAATCTTTTTCCAGAGCAATGATTCCATGAAAAAGGTGTAACTTCTGTCTTCAGTCTTAGTGTAATTTGATTAGTATGTGTAATTAGAAACATACTTCATACTCTTTGAGCTAATACATCTGTCTCGCTTTTATAAAGCTTTGTGTTGTCTTTATACTATTTAGAAACTGATATCCTGTCTTTCTAAAATAAAAAACCCCACACCACAAAACCAAACCAAAACAAAATCCAAACACACCAAGGGACAGATGTCTATGTATTTGAAGAGGAAATAGGCAAAGGGACCATAATTACATAAATAATTCCTTTCTGTAGCTGGAGTCATGGCTGTCATCTGCCCCTGCAGTTAGTTTTTTTGTTTCTTTGGATGTTTTTTTTTCTGTCTCCATGTTGCATAGATAAAAAATATGCAAACATTAAATGGAGAGGCAGTGCAGAGGTTATGTTTATCTTCCACAGTAGTTTGCCTCTATAAGTTGTATTGGCTCCCTGCACTTGTCTTAGGACAGAAGGAAGTTAAACTGGATACTGCTGAGAATTCTAATCAGTTTATTGAGCATTAGATTGTGCATTAATTCTTCTCCCCTTCTTATAACAGACTTTTCCCTGAGCTGCTCTGAAAAATATGGCTTCAAAAGTCATTTGTAAACTCAGTGCAAAACCTGCAGCCACATGCAACAAGGGTGGAAATGCTGACAGCTGGAGAAGCTCCACATGAAAAAGAGAGGGGAAAAATAAAATTCAAGACAGAGCTGACTCAGACATGGTGGAACTGTTTGCACAGTGGTTCAAATTTAGCAAACTCTTACATAACTGTGCTTTTTAATTCAGCTTTCTTTGATTACCCATCCGTGATAAAACAGGTCACTCTGACATTGCACTTGTGGTCATATCAAACAATGACTGTGCTGTTTATGATCCAACTGATCTCAGCTGTCATCTGTGGAAAGCAGTAGGACTTGTACGCACATGTCAGAAGACAGAGCCAGGTTCTTCATAAAAAGGGGACAGGAAGGAAATGGTGCTCTGTCTATGCAGCCTTGCATTTATATTTTAGCACAAATGCAAGAAGTGGGGTAAACCTGCCTCACATAATAGGCAATGTCAAAAGCCTTTTTCTCACTTCTGGCATATTTTTATTAGCAGGATGCAGTGTCCCTCTTCAGAAACGCTAACACAAGAAAGTCCAGTTTCTGTTGCTCTGATCCCAAACAGTACAAGATACAGGAAGGAAGATCTAATGCGCACTTCTGCAATGTCAAGGGCTTGGGCTTTCTGATTTCCTCCAAGTCACAGGTTGTGGAACTTATGGAACTTTTCAGTGGAAATAGCTATAAAGTGTTCCATCCAAACTTCTGGAGAATGAGATCATGTTAAAAAATGTAGTCAAGAAGTGACTTAGCACTTTTTTTTTCTGTAAACAATTACAGTTTACAGTTTACAATTTTGCCACTCTGTTGCCATCTACATGTGTATCCACTTTTCCTCTTTTTTTGAATCTGTCACACTTACTTTTTCCTTCTATTTGACAGACATCAAGTGCACCAAGATTTGGGATCTCATCTGCAAATTAATGCTGATGCCTTTTGTGATGAGTTAACTGCTAATCTTAGAAAATTGGAGAAGGTAACATTGTATGATATAATGCAAATGCTGATAGACCAATCAGGTTCTTGCTGTGTTTCTATGATCTTTTATTTTGGAAAGTGTTGACTTACCCCCATATTCAATACCAAAAGGTGGCACGTTTTCCTAGACAAAGGATTAGTCTTTGGACTATAAATTAAGCCTGGTATAAACATTGGTGTAAAAGTTTTGCCTTGAGCTGAGGCTTATAACCAGGAAAAGTGTCCTTGAAACAGTCACTTCAGGAGTGATTATTGCATCATGTAGTGGTCTCAACTTTTTTTTTCTTTTTTTTAATCCATCAGGGCTAAGGATTTTGAACTTAACCTTTATTGGTATTTGATGAATTTTTCTGTTTGGGGCTTTTGTTGGAGTTTCTTGGTTTCGATTAAGAAAAATGTGCTTGTAGTCAGCTTCCTCACACAAAGTGGCTGGATTCTGCCTGTTTTACTTCAGTAACACAAATGCTGCTGCACCAGTTGTGTACTTCCCTATACCTGACCCTTGCTTTTTACCATTCTCTAATTGGAAAGCTAAATGTAGCTGGTGGCTTAAATTGGAAACCTATGCGAAGTGAGTGGGTGTGCCGACCTTATTTCCTTATTTGGTGTTTTTCCCCTTTCTGAAATACTTTACCAGAGGCTCCACCACTCTCATGGCTGAGGCTCAGCTGTGCCCTGCAGTGGGTCTGCTGGATGCTGCTGGAAGGGCTGTGTCCAGCACAGGGCAGCCCCTGGTCCTGGCCCACAGCTGCTGCCCCTGCAGACCTCACCCCACCTGCCCCCAAACCTTGACAAATGCACCCAGTACAGGTGGGTGAAATGCTGTGTGTTGGGAACACATACACAAGCCGAGCATGACAAAAGCACTAGTGGAACAAAACCAAAAGATACTTGAATTCCTCTGTGCTTAAGTCAGATGGGATATTTTTACTTCTGTTTCTAAAACTGAGTCTGTGCCAAGGTCTTTCAACACCTTTTTTCCCCCCAAACCAAGTTTCTCAAATAGCATAAAGCTAAGACTGTATAATATTACTGTTTACACATGTGGCATAGGTTTTAGAAATACTGCCAAAAGGGGTTTCTTCCCCACATCTTCACCCTCTTGGCTGTGGAAATCTAGAGTAATGCTGGCTTAACCCCTCTGTATTTTCTGGATAATAACAGTGTGTATACAAGGGAAAAATGCTTACCAGATGGTTACTGGATACAATCTTTAGCCAAATTAGGTCATTTAAGAGGTTACTGCTTTCTGGCTTTCTGGGACAGACTGGCAAGACAGTTCATGCGAGACCTCATTTCAGTGGGAAGCCAGCCAGCCAGCCCTTTGCAGCAAGGCTAGGCACTGTCCCACTCCCTTATATAGTTTCTGCTTGGAGACAGCTGGATGGTTAGATCATTCAGCTGTTCCCAGAGAAGTGACCTTCTGTCCTGAATTAGTCTTAAGTGGTGTGCTTGTTTCATTTAGTGTCTTGCTTTCTTTGTTTAGTGTCTACAGGATTGAGGCCTTAAAGACTTACCTTTATCTGCCAAATATTCAAGGTGATAAAGTGCTCTGCATACAAGCTAAATCAGTATTGCCTGTAGCTGCATATTGCTACATCCTGTTCTAATCTAGATGAACGGTGGTTAGAAATCTAACAGCTTTTTGTTCCCTGAGCAAAGTTACTGCAGTTGCTTAACAGTTTCATACGCCTTAGTGAAAAGTGCTGGTAACTGGCTGCAGCAGCAAAGGTAGCATAAAAGTTCTAGTACAACTTGTCATCTCTCCCCTTACTTCCCCTGTGACCACAGCACTGTAAAGTGGAGCACTGAGATTATCTAGACTAAAAACCAAAAAATTACTCTGCAGTTAAAAAATGTTTAGTGCACGAATATGTTGCAATGACTTTTTCAGTGTGATCTTGTGATTTTTACAAGTTCTCCTTCATACTTGGAGCCAAGGAACTACCACTGTTTAGCAAAATTCTGCTGATTTGGCTTTTAATTGTATTTAAAAGCTTGTTAAAATGCACCATGTCTATCAAAAGATAAAGCATTAAACTGTGGGAGGGAAAATGTGGCCTAATGTTACTCATTCCCTTACACTAACTTAGGAAAGGAAATTCCTGTTTATGTGTTAAGTGACTCTCATAAAATTAGGTGCTTCTTACTGTTTCCCTTTTCTCAAAATGCCCCTTCTGAGAAAGGTGTGCATCTGGGATAGAAATCATGAGGTAGGACTAAAAAGTGGTATCCTTGAACAGGAAGTACAGTGGCTTCTCAAATTAAAGCCTGAATGTAGCTGCGACTAAATCTCTAACCAGTGCTGGCAAGTTACTAAGATACTGAGATATTGAGAACGTGTGTGTCTGGGGATGTGACCCACGATATTCTCTCCTCTCTGCTTTGAAGGACAAGGGGATGAAAAGTGGATAAATAGGCTGTGTAAAAATAGGTCTGTTCAAATTATTCTCAAGGATGGAACTGGCTGACATTACTTTCATTGTAACTAAAGGAAGATAACCCACAATCAATTCACTAAATCTGGTAAATGGGACATGTCTGCTAATGGTTAGAAGACTATATTTTGCTGTGCAGACATCGTGGCTGAAGCTGTTACAAAACTATTTGAATTATCCATTTTAGCGATAGAGCTGTAACCTGGAAGTTTGAGGCTTTTACTGGATTTTGATCAAGGTGAAAATGATTCAGTTGTTTGTTGCATTGCTTCTAGCTCTAATTTTTATTTCTGTGTTATTTTCTTACGACTAATGGAGGAGACAATCTATAGGAGAAAATTTCAGGGGATACTCATCATACGAAATTAGACGTCCTGCTGGTTGATTGTCTAGGTGTTCCATTTGATGCGCTTATATTACACTTATTATAAGGGAAGCATTTAACAGGAATACCATTGGTATGAAAAGGTGTGACAGAATTAACATGCACACAGAGTATACTGAAGAGTATGTCTTGATTTTATTTTTTATTTAAAATGCAGTGTAACAATTCTTGCCTCTCAACTCTTCCCTCTCTTTTTGTAAGATACAGAACAACTTACAAAAACTACTTGAGGATGGTGAATGAAACATCAGCGTTCTTGGACTGCTTCAGACCTCGTTCTTCTGTCTTGACAAATCCTTCCAAAGGAGCTCTGCTGGCCAGAGTTCAAGCTTCGTTATTTTCAGTCCAAGCCAAGCTTAAATTAATGTAAAGCTGATGTCATCATGCAAAAAAGTCAGTTTATTCTTCAGCATGTTTCTATATATTTTGAAAACATATATGGTTTGATCTACATGTATCTATATGTTTTTAAAATGTGGGGATTTTTGTTTCTCTATTGTGTGTGAATTAATGGATTTTATATCTTGCTTGATTCTAGATTTGCTTACACCAGTGCAAACCTGGTGCATATCCTTTTACTTCAACATTTACTTTATGCCTATTGTCATACAAATATAAATGTGAAGAATGTCAGTCATGATTCATGTACTCAAGTGTTGTGTGAATGAGCAGGTGTCTGTTTTAGCTATGATTATGGGTTGGTGCTGTGCTCTTAATTTTTACTTACTTCTCTGCACCCTGACATCCCAAAGATCAGAAAACAGACACCTCTGTGTTTGGGTGTGCAAAGTCATGAATGTTTGAGGTCTGCTCAGTTCTCCAGTGCTGTAAAAAGGCTCAATTCCACTTTCTGTGACACTGTATCACCACTGAGGGTAAGGTCTGCTTCTGCTGGGCATTCAGGTTCCACTGCAGTCAAGCCTGAAGTCTGTATGGACTTGCCAACTTACGATCAAGTTGCTTATGAATAGCAATATGGGTGTGACACACCTGCACAACTTAGAAAAACTGCTCATTTTCTGTCCACGCAAATGGTCTCTGTCCTTTAAGTTAATCAGTGTGAAGACCCTCAGTCAGCTTTCCTTGGAGTTGCATGGGGTTTTGGTTGGCTGAGCAAGTGCAATTTGTAGTCCAGTTAATGGAAATCTAGTCTTGGTATGGGACTCCAGGGACTGGATATTTCCACATAATGAGAACTGGCAAATTAATGGTGCAGCAATACAAACAATCAGTAGAGTGAATGAAAAAGTGGACACCTGCTTTGTTATATCACATACTGGTTTTTTTCCAGAGTGCCTAAGATGGGGATTTTTAGCTTTCTGATTCACCAAGCAGGCTCATTAGTTTTTAAAAAGCAATATTTAGGATAATAACAACGACTATCTGTAAAGTAACAGTATTGTTTATAATATGCTATGCATTTTATAACCATTTCTGTGAAATGTACCTACTTTGTTTAAATAAACTTTTTTAAAACAAGTGACTCAATGCTATAATTTGGATGAACCCAAGTTCATCCATCAGTTTTGGTCAAATGTGATATTCATGAGGCTTATACCTCACAGTACAAAGTTTGTGCAAAACCCAGCATCCAACACAAGGGGTTAGGAACTGCATCCTGCTGCAGTCTTTCCTCTTACTCCATTGTGTGTGACTTCTTCCCTGACCTCAATGACAACAGTAAGAGCAAACTTGGCCCCCAGAGTTTTGAGGATGTGTTAGTTTTCTCAAGTTCCCCAAGTTTCTCAAGTTTCCTCCTTGGAGGATACTGGATGAGTATCAGAATGCTGAGGCAGCTTAGAGAGCCCTGTGGGCTCTAACGTGCCTGCCTGGCTCAAGATTCCACCTGAGCACAGTATGTAAGAAATTTGTGAGATTTCACTGTTCTCCCTACTGAAGTCTCTGTCTTTGCTTCCTCAGCTCTCATGACTTTATTGGAAAACTCAGCTTCACAAGAGACCTGTTGAAATAAACTATTTTTTTAATTCTTTTTCCATTTTTTTCCCTACTTTCCTCTACAGTTGCACAGCTTGTGTAATGTTTTGGACTCTCACCTCATCCTCTACTTTCTCTTCTTCCTTCCCTTTAACTCTGTATCAGAAGTCTCTAGCTCTGTGGTTGAAAAACTGATGCCACGAGTCACTTTTATCAAAGGAACTACAAGAAAACTTGGTTATATCCAGCAGCTGAACTGAGTTAGCCTTTTACTTATATTACATCGTCAAGTCTGTGCTTTTCTACAGGAGAACAGGGAGAGAGATAATATTTGATATGTGCCTTAAGTAAATTAGGCAGGTTAAGCCCTTATCATTAGCCATACGGAACAAAATAATTACTGGAGGGAATGAGCAATCAGAGGTGGATGTGTGCCTTTAGCCTGCTGCAGCAGCATGCCTGGGGAGGCGAGTCTGGACAAAGGTGTAGCAGTGTCCTTCAAACTCAGGAAAGTGAACTACACTCCAGAGAAAGGACTGTCTTGTGACACAGCGGCCACCTGAGCAAAGTGGCGCAATTCAGTGCGACCTCTTCCCTGCTCCTCAGGTGCTACCCTCACTCCCCCTTTTCCTAGAGGGAGGAGGAGGATGTCTCAAGGATGTCACACTGTTCAGGTGTCAGGGCGCAGGTGGGCAGTGGGTAGTATTGAGGTACTTTGGGCAGCGCTGCAAGGCCTCATGTGGAGAAAGCTTACAAGTGAGTGGAGTGATTTAAATCCTGTGATTCAAGCTTGCAACTGGAGAGGAGGGGTTTTGCCTCAGGCGTGTTTGGGAGGGAAGTACCCACAGCAGGGATAACCAAGGAAAACGTGCTTCCCCCAAGGCTGGGACTCTGTTAAACAACAGGGAGACTTCTCCCAGTGTCTGTGGTAGGTAGTGCATACAAAGGCTACGAGGACGGGTTTTGCCCTTTGGCAAAAGTGCAAGTTTGCAGAAATAGGTGGGAAAGATGTGTGACTTTAGGGAAGTCAGAAATGCACAAAAAATTCACACTCTTTGTAACAATTGTTCATAATTTGCTGTGTGTAAATCTGCTTTTAAAAGCCAATTTTACAATTTCTTGTGTGTTTGTTTTTCCAGTTTTGTGTACCTGTCATCCTTCACAGCATAGAGGTTAGAAAAATGGCTGAGTTCTACTAGCCATGCAGGACCTAGTAGTAGTGCCAGGTTCTGGGACGATGCTTTGAGTTTGCAGGTGCAAGGCAAGAGGGGCACATCACTTGTGTTTTCTCTAGTCATAGTAAGTGAAAAAAGTAATGAGGGTTTGTATTGGCTGTTTGGATTGAGGGGTTGTGGAATTAGTTTTCTGTCAAGGTATCAAGTTTATGGTACTGTTGGAGTGAAGGATGCAGCTAGCACTCTAGGCAAGAAGTATTATCTGCTGAAAGCCTCCCTCTCAGCAGAACATCAAAGGTAGTAACTCTCATTAGCATTTGCAGGAAAGACAAACAGTCTTGTATGTGTTTTTGTCTGAGCATATCTGAATTTAATACTATTAACTGCTTTCATGTGAACCCCCGTACAGGTGTGTGGTAATGCTTTCTGATTCCTCCTGCACTTCCATTTACATGTTTCCACCTCATAGTCAGTTGACAAATGCTAAAGAAATCTCCAGGTTGGTGTTATCCAGGCCTTTGCAGGCTATTGCTCAGCTGGTTCAGCTGCAACTTCTAGTGAGGTGTTATTCCCAAATATGTAGGAGATTTTCCATCTACAGAGCAGGTGTGACATGCAGTAATGATCAGAAAAAGCTGGCTATTTAGACAGAAAACTGACCAACAGTTACACTGAGCAAACAGTTCCTTTTGTGTTCAGTGCCTGTGTGTATGCTTCTATAAAGAGCAGACGAATAATGTCATTTGAAAGGATTTTATTGGCACCTGCTTTTCAGTCTGCCTGGTGACACTATCTGAGTCTGACAGGCAAATTTGCTCAAGAGGGAAAATTGACTCATCTTATTTGACACTTCTAGGTTTATGGTTTGAACCCAGTGGAGCATTCTGCTAAACATGGTTGCATGTAATCAGACTTTACAAAAGGGATGGGTTTTTTGCTTTCTTGGGTTTTAAAATTGGAGTAGTAACATTTTATGGACGTAGAGCCTCATAATATCCTATTGTTCACTGAACAGCCACAAAAAAAAATGTATGTCAGTAAATTTCATTTAATTGTCTCTAAAGTTACTCCCTGTTTATCTCAAACCATCCTGCATTTTAACAAAAAATTGGTCAAATGTGAACAATAAAACAATGTACAACCTACAGTAAGTCCACAGCACTTGGGAGAGTTTATTCCCTGAGCTTCATGGAATGTTATGATGCCTATCACTACTCCTGTCCAAAATATAGGCATTTCAGTTATACAGTTGTTGTTTCAGACCTTCTGGTTTTCTTCCTGGTGGCACCTACTGACCATCGAGTTTCCATTTAGTCAAACTGGCCAGTGAGATTATGCCTACTCATCTTGGATTAAATCTCAAATTATTTGTGTGACAAGGCCTAGATCTAGTGTTTATAAGATCTTGACTACACCTGCCATTGGTAGTACCCTCAAATGGGATGATCCCAAGAAGGAACTGATTAGAAGCGTGTTCCAAGAGGATACTAGCAGGGTTAGTATGATAATCAGAAGTTTTTGTCTTTCTCCTTTACCTAGTTTAATATCTGTTATAATATACAATAAAAAAGGGTCAGGATGCAGCATCTTAGCAAGCAGACTTTGAGTAGGAATTCAAGGCATGTCAGCAAAGCCTTTCCTAAGACTGTGTTTCACGTACAAAATGTACAAGAATATTCCAGCTATCCCCTACTGAGGTTACAAATGCTTTGCTTGAATCACTCTACCTATTTTCCCCACAATGGGCAGTATTTGTGCCAAAAAGTCCACCCTGAGTTGGATGTCTGTTCACTGAGTAAACACTTGTGCCAAAAAACTTGGAAGTTAGTTCTTGAAAAGAGTTGCGCTAGAAATGATTGCCCTCCATATACATTTCATACTGACTAGGCTCACATTAGCTGCCAGCCTCTGTGAATTCAGTCTAGATAGCTCTTGCCCTTGACTGTTTTTTTAACTTTCGTCCGTTGTGGGTAGAGCTTCTGCCCATGTATTTTACTGTCTGTGTGACCTTCTTATCTTGACAGTTTCTGTACTAAGTCCATTTGGAAACTGCTTAAAAGTTCATTATGTTCTTAAATTCGAAAAGATACCTTTCCCTGGCTTTATATAAACAGCAAGCTCATGTCATGATGATGTAGTAGCTGCATCATGTTCTGGAGGTGTGACATTCTACATTCAGCTTCATAACAAGGATTTGATAGTCTTTGGCAATGCAGGTCATTTGGACTGTACAATAAAGGCCTCTTCAACTGCTGTTCTCACTTAATGGTATTGATAAGGTAATTTTCCACTGACTAGGCATTTTAGCAGTGCTTAGCAGGAGATTACAGGAAAATCATTCCGATGTGCTGTCAAGTACAAAATTAAAAATCAGCTCTTCACACTATCTAGATGGATAAAGGCTCCCTCCAAGAAGAAAAGGTAATAAGTAACTTAATTATAACCTCGAATGCGGGATCCGGCATGCAGGGCTAAAAATAGCTCTGAATTCTTCCTGCACTTAGAGCTTGCTGTCTTGGCAATGTGCACACATGGGCTCATTCCAGAGCAAGAGGAAGGTGGGAAGAAGGTCAGCTTGTACTAACAGCTGTTTCCACAATGTATGTAACAAACCACGAACCTTCTCTTACAAATGAATAATGAAACACAAATGCCTTGACACTGCCTTATGACACTCGCATGAAGAAATGTCCTTCTATGTTTTTCCCAAAATCATTTTAAGTGATGCCACTGACAGCACACATGAATAAAAAATTTAATCTACATTAGCTGACTTGGAAATGGCCACACTTCTAAAGACTCTGGTCAATAGTAATGGCTATAAGGCAGAATGCTGTGTGAAAGACAAAGTTCTTAATAGTGTGAACACATTGTCCACAATTCTCTTACAAGTCTCTTCATACATTTCTGATTCTGCAATCACAGTAACTGCTACCACAAAAACAGTTTGTGGTTTGGGGTCTAATTGAATTCAGAAAGCACAAGACTTGTGTTAGATTTAGGACTAAGGAAACGACATTGCTTATAGCTGAATATTGAGAGCTCTAGTACTTAGCTATTCCTTCTTATAGAAGGAATAGCTTATAGACCATCCTCTGCCTCTATTTCCCATCTTGTTCTACCAGATGTAGCCTGGATCCAAAAGCTGATCTTCTAAATACAGAAGTAACCCATCCAAAACCAGTTAATTTTACACCAGAGACATTGATAAGAGTCTGTAAAAGAGCCCAGTATCAAATGCAGGCATGTTGAGCAATGCCTGAAATAATGCTTTAGGAGCTTTGCTGGCATTGCTACTTTTTTCCTCTATTGTTTCTGTAATTGTATTCCATGTAAAGTGAAGCAACATCGGAAACTGCAAGAATATTCTGAGGCAATTCTCTGCACACCTGCCCTGTACCTCTGTGCTTCCCCAGGGAGCCAAGGGCACAGACAACAGACCAGATGTGTCAGCAGCAGCAAGTGAGGCTTCTACACAACTCCAGTGTCTTTCCTGAGATTAAACATTAATGTAAAGAAATAAGCACTGCCTGATCCTTAAGGTTTTAGTCATTCCTCTGCCTGAGTCACTTCAGATACATGCATGTGTCCATCCCCTCTGCTGTTAAGCACTTAAGTGAAGCCAGCTGTGACAGTTGTCCAACCTGCCAGCAGCTGTTTTCCTTATAGACCAGTATTACTGTCACCCTGCCATCACCAACTTCCTGGTCATGTGCTGCTGCTTCCCGTCCCTACCAGTACACTTGTGGTGCAGTATCCCCAGTTTTCTTCCAGGAAAATCAGCTGGGGTTATTTTGTGCAAAGTCCAAATTGCAAAGGTATGTTGCGCCACCTTTGCTGCATCAGCTTTGCTAAATAGATTGGAGCATCTGAGAAACCTGTTTGGCAGAGGAATGTGGAACTGGAAATTATGAGAGTCTGGGGTAATAACACATTCATATCTTACGGCTAGATACGGAAGATGCTGCTTTAGGTATCTATTTCCCTTTTAGCAGCACTTTCCTATGTTTAAGGCCAAGGTTGGATAGGACCATCATACACATCCCCGGACATAAAAGAAAACAGTTACAATTAGGTTTTGTTAGATTCCCTGTTGTGGCTCAGAGAAAACTTACCAAATCAGGCTGACAAATGCTTCGGGAAAACAACAAAAGACTTTTTGGTGGACCACAGAGAGAACAGCATTGTCTCAGAGGGCAGCACATGCCCTGTGTGGGAAAGAGCAGGATGAGGCAACAGTTTAACAAAGATCCTGCTCAGCCTCTTATTCAATGCACAAGCTAAAATCTTACTTTGTAATGCTCTGACCACTCCCGTGTAAAGGAACTCTCTTCATATTGAAATCTGTCACTGCACTGTGTGGCTGTGAAGCAATAATAATTCCTCTGGAAATCTTGTAGACAGGAGCAGACCTTGCTCAGCCCAAGATGCTGATGGATTGCTCTTGCCTGGCAGTCAGGATATGCTGCAGTCAAGCTATCACATTTGTGGCTCATGCGTGTGAGGCCTTTATTTGGTACCTCTGATCCCTGGCAGTCAGCCCCACTGATGAGAAACTGGGAAGGTACCCCAGCTGCATGGGTGTAGGCTTCCACAGTGGGGCAGGAAGGGCAGCAGGAAAGCACAGACAGCTCTTCTCTTGGACAAGTCGGACAGCAGAAAAGCATATTGGAGAAAAATACAGCTTTTTGCGTGCACTCTCCTGGGAAAGAGCTGTGAAGGAAATGATCAGAACAGATTGGGAAGAACCAGATTTTTGTGTGTTAGCTGCACTCACTGTATTCATCTTGCCTTGGTGGAAGTGAGCAAAAATTAATATCTTGAGTCTTAGTTAAGTGGCCTGGTAGATCCAGATTCTCTATCCCCGGCAAACACAAATATAGAGTAATTAGACAGAATTATACAAAGAGAAACAGTACAAAGTCAGAAGAAGAAAGAGCACAAATATTTTTGGCTCTGCTCTCATGATTTACTGAACCATAACAGAAGTTGACTAATCCCTCAGTACTGAGGAATGAGAAGCTGCAGAATGATGAAACACATATAAAATTTTTAAAAAATAGCAAGTTCATGAAGATGCTATTGAGACTATTATGTTGGTCTACAGGTATTTAAGGGGAAAATTAAGTGTTTTGACTTGGATAGTATCTGCTATATTTCTACAACAGAACTTGGTCTAATTTCTGGTAGGCAAATTATGACTTACGTGTTTTAACCCACATTGCAGAATAAGTTTTCTTAGCAGCATTCAAAATATGTTTTCTGAGTAGCTGAAAGGCATTGAAAACCAAGAAAATAATTCATCTTTTGCATATTCAGCAGACTACAAAAATCCAATGTCTTATCCCAGTTTCAAAAAAATCCCATAGAAACAAGTAAGACTCTGAGGAATTACAAACTTCTCACTTAATTAGGAAATTCGTGGTGTGAAGAACCCAAAAAAAGAATTGTGCAAAGTATTCTTCAAATTTACCGTTTCCCATAAGAATAACACAACATGAAATAACACAGGCTAAGTGCAAGGAAGGGTTAGCCTTTCTGTGAACCTTCAGTATTTGCTCATAAAGAAGAAGGCAGCGAACGGAAGAGAAAATGGTATGATCAGCACACAAGCCAGAGTACTTAGACAAACAACGGCTGACATAAATCTCACAGAGATTTGAAATGCATGGTTTGCAACATCAGAGATGATTTTTAAAAACACAGAACCAAGAGACTGGTGTGGTGTTTTGGCTTGGGGCTTTTTTTCACAAAACATGCTTCATGACATTGGGACAATTTTTACAGCAAAGAACACATCAAGAGGAACACAACCATCAAAACAATGTTTCTTCTGTTCTGAGATGCCTTCTTTTGTGTTGTTGGTGGGTTTTTTCTCCCTAATCACAACAGATAGTTTCGACAGCCTGTCAGATTCATGCTCCAGTCAATGAATTCTGAACAGATTTGGAGGTTTGGGATGATACTGTACCTTAGTTAATATGTCTATCTATGTCTCATCTGCCATAAATGCAAACTTATGTGTTAGCTTAAACTACATCTGGCTCCTTTCCATGTATTTTCCTCACATGGTAATCCTTTTATCCTTCTATATATTCAAAACCGCCTTCTTTCAATTTAGCCTATTTTGTGCACTCTGCCCCACCTCCCATTTGCAATAGTCTGACCTTCCCTAGCATTCCAAATGTAATATCCAGCAGTTAAAATCCTGGTACTGAGTCTTATCTGTCTACAATCCTGCTTGTGCCTTTCACATTGGCTTCCCCATCATCAGCATCTCATCCTCTTTTCTGGTGATTTTGAATTCCTCAGCCTCACTTGCAAGGCCCTTTCATTTTCTGCAGCCAGCAATGGGTTGCTGTCTTCCAACACATTCTCCAGCAAAACTAAGGTGCTTTCCAGACTTTGCAGGGAGTCACTTCAGCATTAAATTGGCAGGGGAAAAATAAATAAAGTAACACAGCTAACCAAAAAATATGGGAAGAAAACAAGCAGGCAAAATGGAGTCACAGCAGCCAGTGTTCGGTTAAGCCAAACTAAAGTCCTCACACTGGTTTTTTAACCTACAAGGACTTACAACAGCAAAGCTTCAGAGGACAGCTCAACTTATACTGTTTCATGAAACATCAACCATGACCTTATTCTGCTATTGTTCTGCTTTAAACCAAGACCATAAATCAACTGCTGTCTAGATCAAACTTAGAAGAGGAATGTGGCAAACAGATAGCCACCATCTCTCAAACACATAATCATAAGCACATACAGCTGTAAGTGAATACAGTCACATAGGAGCTAAAAGGAGGTTCATATTCTGAGATTCTACAGGAATCCTGCACACTTATTGTGGTAAATGTGTTAATAAAAATATCGGCAATTGTGGTAAAAAATGTAGTTAGAGAAAATACAACTAAAAGAAGAGGTATGTGCTACACTTTTTAGATATGTTTCTAGTACAGCTGCCACATTGGACTGAGCAGTTTGTATTATAGGTCAGTCTAAATCAGGCCAGTGAATGAGTAGCCTTATAAAATCCATAGAAGACAGGAGACAGTAATCACTTAGTAACAGTTTGAGGATTAACTAAAAATCCTTAGAAGCAAGAGAGCTTGTTTATCCTGTTCCTTCTCAATCTCCCATTTTTAAACTCACATGCTGTCATTTCATTACCTTTGTAACACTCTGCTCAGTAAGCAAGCAGGTGATGTTAACTTCACTATCACCGCTAAGGAGGTTTGGGACACCTGTAATAAGAGTGTCAGGAATGCATGAAACGCAATTGCCACCTACTGCCAGCTTTCCAGACCTTAATGTAATGAAAGGACGCGCCTTCCTCCGAAATTCAAAGATCTAACTTGTGCTGTTTGTTCCTCGTAAGTCCACCTTGCTGCAGAAAAAGAGCAACAATGCCAGAGAACAGCAACGCACTGGGTAAAGTATGAATTAAATCATTTGTTCTTCCTGGCTGAAATACTATTATTTTTAACCTCTGGCTTTTGGACTTAATGTTTTATATAACAATTGCACTAATCAACTGAGGCTTTTGCAGAATAGAGTGTATTTAATTACTAGCTCAGAGGCAGCAGTCCCAGATGTACTTGAACATGAAAAACATTCAGACAAAGAGGTCTGTGTTCTACACAGCTGGCTAGCAAATGCAAAGGCTGCCCTTGGGCAGGCTTTAGCCTGACCAACAGCGACACCAGGAGGAACACGAAGGTTTTAAAAAAGGCTCTGCTATGCTCTGCTGTGTAAATCCCTGTTCAAAATGCATTTGCATTTTCCTATTACTTGGAGGAAAGTAATGAGCAGAATGGAAAATCAGTGCTAATAATTTGGCAGAAACAACAGACTGCTAACCAGTATTTACCTTTGTACCAGCTATCCATAGGGCAACCATGTGCAAAATGTGAGACAAGATGCTTCTCACTTCAAGCAGCACTTCAGTGGCAGCAGATGTTTGCACACTAAATGCAATTAATTCATTCGTTTTCAAACACCAAGCATGTACCACATGACGGCATGGCTTGCTGATTAAGGAATACCAAAGAGAAGACACTAAAAATAATCGTCACTAGGTCATTGTTTTTACTCAAGAATTTGATTCTGTGTAATTAAGTCATTTTACCCCTATATTATAAGCCTTAAAATTTTTTTCTGCTTCCACCTAGGAAAGTAAGAGGACACCCTCGTGCAATACAAGACCTTAGTGCAGGACCAAAATAGACAGTGATTCAGAAGAAAATCCAGGCATGAAAGTCTGCTGTTATTTACACTTTTTCATATAGTTACTAACGAGATTAATGCAGAGACACGAATAGATTAGTACACCTAATGAGTCTTGAATGTAGCACCCATACACATGATTTCTCATACAGAAACATAGCTGCCACAAATTAAGAGTTCCAGCCATGTTGTTCTGAACTCATCCAGCAACAACACAAACAGAATGATGAAAACACCACATGAAAAGAACAGGATATAACATGAATGGGCTGGTGCATTACTGCTGAAAAAAAACAGTGAGCACTTTCCCAGTTACTTTAAATTCAGCACTGCAGGATCACTTTTTGCAAAATCCCAAGCTGAGACCTACTACTGTCAAGTAGTATTCTTGGTTCCTGAAAATCATCAATTCTGCAAGAAGAAGCTGTGATAGGACATAATAGGACAGAAGAGAAGCAGCCTGCAGCTTCCATTCTCACAATTCATTTAAAAAGCAATTTCTGTTTATCAGCAAAAATATTAGTAGAATTTTCATTTTTCTTCAAGTAATAATATGGCAAAAAGAAAGGACGTTACTTGCAAGACTGCTCCTATCAAGGTCATTTCACAGTAAGCAATACTGCGCTAACAAATAAATTATTGATTACGTGTCTTTTAACACTTGTTATTCACTGGTGTTACACACTCAGTGGTAATTAAGTTTATGCAACAGTGGAAGACACTGATAGAATTTGTATTAAAACTGCAAGTTCCATTATGTTGCACATACCAGTAGCTCCAAGACACATTTTATGAATTCTCAAAATTGCTTTCCTTGGGTGAGATAACCCACTGACAGCTAATGCAGTTTACAATCTCCTGAGTGGAGTTTCCAAATTAAAGCAGAAATTGAGAAACTGGGTGCTTATAGTATCTTTAAACCTCCTTAGTTTAATACTTTATCATAATCATAACTACCTACAGGCACCTAAATGCTTGCCAAAACACATTACAAGCTGCATCTTGTCTTGAAAAAGGAATTATGCATCAAGATGTCAAGTTACCTTCAAAAGTTTAGCATGTTTGCTATGCAGTCACCTCTTGATCACATTTGTGCATTTATTCCACTCATATTTGTTTTCAGATAATGATTTGAAGACCAGTCAAACATCCAACTCACCATACCAGTTTTGTTCTGTTCACGAGCTGAGTTTCCATATCTAAAGCCAGATGGCAGAATCAACCTTATTCCTGTAAATTAAGCAACTGGACGTGTGAAATTATTTCAGCCTAAAGGAGTATTTTACCCTAAAAAAGGCTTCTATTTTCAAGAAAAAACAGATGTGACATGAGGCTATCCAAAAACTATAATAGGCAGCAAGAAAAGAGAATTCTTGAACTTCTTTTCATTGTTAAGAGTTTCATAGTAACATTCAGTGTCACAGAACAGCATCGAAGAGTACAATTTCTAAAACTCGTTCTATTTGATGAACAATTAAATTTGGGAGTTGAATTGTCTCTTTGCCCTATCTGCTAGTGATTATCTGTCTGCTTAGGGTATGTCAGTTCATTCTGTGTGCTAACATACAACATTCTTTAATGAAATGGCCAGACACAAAGAACTAGAGGAGAAAATACACCTGGCAGCAAGAGATTCAGCAGGAAAAAAGCTTTGGCTGTCTAATGTTTGATCTACAGAACATGACACCCAAAATACCTTCTATAGCACAGATATAAAATTCTAAACACTATGCATTTTAAAATTAGAAACAAAGCTGAAAGGAGACCAACTAGCATTGTGGTATGTTGGGCTTTCAACCCAGTTTGTATGGCATTGCTATTAAAACATCATCAAAATAAATCAATAGTCAAATCAGACTCCTAGAATCTGAGCCCATAATGAACAGCTCTTCCATGTTCAGAGACTGTGGAAATTTGGTATATAAGATTGAGAAGAAAAGAAATCCCCAAAAACAATACATTAAGAACCTCAGAAGTTCCTCTGTGGAAAGCCAAAACGTCTTTTGTAGCACTACGTCTTTTCCCATCCCAAGTCCTGAGCAAGGCTCCTAAATGAGCCATTGTTGCCTGTAGTCTCCAGTGGCCAAAAGAAACTCCCATTTGAGGTCAAACACTCCCTGGAAAAGTATTTCCTCTGACTGCATCTCCAGTTCTCATCTCCAGCCAGTTTGGTTGTAGGGTATCACAAGAGCTGTGACAACCTGAATTGGCTGTAACCCCTTCAAGTGTTAAAAGGAGATTCCAAGACACTACAGTAGACCTTTATCTCTCAACATGTGTGGTAAAAGTCTCCTTCATGAAGGAGAGGCAGGAAAACTAAAGCAGTGCTTTTAGCCCAATGAGCCTTCTCCCAGCTAGCAGCTCAGTGTGTGAAAATGGATAGTCCGCTGAATGTTCCTGCTCAAAAATAATGAATAAAACAAACGAGAAGCCCAAGATCTCTCACAAAATGTGCCTTTATTTATGCATTGAAAAATAGCCATCTACTGCAGCCCAAATATCCCCCACAGCACCAGTCACCTTCAGGAAACTTGGCACACGGTTTGAAACACAGACCCCACAGCTGGAAATATCAGCAAAAGGTGGGGAGGGGATAGAGGCAGGGTTGGTACTGAAATACAGCATTAAGGCAACAGGTTATCCAGGCCACCTGAATCCAAGGCTGTCAGTTTTAGTCACTCTCCCATCTTCCCAAAGACCACACACTTCTCATTTGAAGACTAAATTAGTAAATACATACACAGAAAGTGAAGCAATTTAAGAATAGCTGATTTTCTGACAGAATGGGTTTAATATGATTAATTTTTATCCCCACAATGCTTAAGAGCTGCTTGATTCTGAAACGCTAAGACATTTCATAGCACAGCCATTCATAAGGTTGTTACTGAAACTTGATTCCTTGAGCCAAAGGCAAATCTTTGCTGTAGTTGATTGTACTGAAAGAGAAACAAGAATTTAGAGACCAGACTTAATCTCTGAGACAGATTATGCAGTCCACTTCCTACGTACAAGCTTCTGATTCCTGTCACATCTAAACAAAAGACTTCTCTAAAGCAGTTTTCCTACTTGAAATCATGAACTAACTTTACTCCAGTTTTCAATATAGTAACCACACACAGGGAAAGACCACATTTTTTCTTACTTCTCTTTATCTATTTGATCTCTTACTAGGAGAACGTCCAGATAGAAAAATGAAGGTGGGATTTCTCACATTCATAAGCCTTTGCATGGAAAGCAAAGATAGCACAGGTAAAGGTTATGGAAGTCAGCAGAGGATACTAATGGTCATCCACTATGGGCTGTCAGGAGATTTGTGGATAGATAACCAACACATAGCTGAATCACGTACCAGAGACAATAGTGGTGCCCTCACAGGCCCCCACTGTCGCTGCAACTTAGTGTATTTCCTAACAGGCTTCAGTAACTTTTCAGATGAGTTTAAAAACAAGAAAAAGAGGAGAAAAACCCCAAAACCACCTTATTTTTATTTCCTTTGGAAAGTTAAGAAAAGATCTTTATAAAAACCCTTCAAATCTTCTTCTACTATGAATGTGAAGAAAAGGCAATTACACTTATAGATTATTATCTCACATTCAGTAAAGACAGTAGCCTTGTAGTCAAAGACTTATATGTTTTGAACTTTTGGAAGTTCACCTGTAATTTAAATTTATTTGGTTTGTCTTACCAAGTAGACCGTCTCATATAAAGTTTCCATGAATCACTTCCAGATTCTCTTCCCCCACCAGTGTGCTTTTCACCACCTGTAGAAAAATGTTATAAATGAAAACCTATTTTTGGACAAGGGAATCTGGACTAATTCCAGCAGGTAAGACATTTTTATAAAAATACAAGGGAAAAAGTATTCCTTTGCCCTTGTACTATATCTGAACTAAATTACCACCCCACACAACACACTCACAGCCAGCTCTCTTCTCATGCTTGATGCAAAAAAATATCTGCCTGGAGTTCAAAGTCTTATCATGCTGGCACCAGATGACCTTGTTTTAAAAACATTTTGTCTTAACATGAGACAAGAGTACAAGAATGTGCTGGTTCTTGTACTGTTTAAATGGTAAGGTTAATACTTCTTCTTCCACCCCCTCACTTACTTAAGTGTATATAAAAAAAAAGAGAAATAGAGGCAAAAATATTTAAAGACTTTCTCACAAAAATACTATATGCCATACATCTTATATAAACCTGCAAATATACACAAAATTGCTCAAGATTGTTTTAATTGAAACTGTTTTAAACCGTTTTCCACTTGGCCATATCTTTAAACACCTCTAGAATACATGTCTGATTTGCATTCCTTTGATGGAGGAGTGGAGAAGGAAATAACACATGGAATTTTTAAAAATCAAATACCGGTATTTTTAAAAGATTAAATCGAACTACCTCTAGTCAATATATGTTTTCTGCTAAAGCAGTATGATTCAATATTAACTTCATTGATTTCTTCACATTTAGTCATTTAAATGGACTGATTAAAACCTTCAAAAACCACAAGTAACATACCAAAAGCACCTCCAATCTCAGCTCCACTGGTTGGGATGTTAACATTCACAATGCCACAGTCAGATCCCTTCGGCCTACAAACAAAGATAAGGCACAGTTCCCCCTTAGGATCAGGAAAGGCTCCCTCCCTAAAATGAGGGCTATAAAATGCTCAACTAGCATTATGCATAGGTTTACAAAAGACATGAAAGATTGATCTTATGTGCCTCAGGAAAGTACAAAAATAATTAAATTATACCCAATCCAGCGAAAAATCCTTCCCAAATCCTTGGTAAAGATACTGCTGGAAAGACCTTGTTTTACTTCATTATTCCAGGCAAAAACCTCCTCCTCCTCCTAGAAGAAGCATGTGTCAATGGTTAAGCCATGGCTAGCCGAAGCAAAGCCGTTAAGAAGAAGCACTGTGAGAAAAACCCAACATACCACAGCCATAATGCCAACGTACAGAACGGCACAGGGCAAATACACACGTACCACACCAGCAGTGCCTCCACTGCTGCACAAAACACAGTCTGCTTTTGAACAGATATGAGCAGTACCAACAATGAACACTAACAACAGAAATCTGTTCCTGTACAGATTCTCACAGTAACTCCAGTGGTCTTCATAAAAATGCAGCTACACAGTGAGGCAAACAGCGGATATCTCACAGTGCAGAACAAGAGCTACCACTTCCTGAAGTGCCAAGACAATTGCATGGATGTGACACACGTGTGAGATCTCTCGTGACTCTACTGTTACCATCCTTGACACCTGTTTCCCCACTGTTATTTTACCTTAAATTTCAGCACATACAATATGGGGGCAAACGTCTCAGTGTGGACAACGGGCGCGTTATGAGGAAGGCCGGTCACAATGGTTGGTTCAACATAGTTTCCAGGGCGATTTAAAACCTTCAAAATACAGAAAAAATAACTGAGTAAGTTCCAACCAGCATCCAGCTTAGGACTAGTGTAGGAAAAGAATCCTTCACGGTCTGACTACCACAGCTGAGAAATCAGAAACAGAAGGCCAGGTAGTCTGAGTAACTCAAATTTTACTTATTTAAGTATTTAAAATATAGAAGCATAACTTACATCCACTAAGGATGTAATCAAATTGTAAAGCCTAGCAGGTGAAACTTTCTTTCTCCTACTTGTAAGCTGCTTAGAATTTTAAAGGTATAAAGGATAAAGAAGCTGCCAGTGAAAGACAAGAAGTCCCAGAATGATAAGTCAGTGAGAACTAAACATCCCGTATGATAAAGATGTACAAGTGGTTGTCTTGAATCTCCAGTATTTCCTAAAGTTTGATATTGTGAGCGACAGAACCGCAATTTTCCTTTGTTACGTGTTTGACATTCACGATTTACACTGCTGTTTTTATTTTCACTATCACTTGCAGCTGGGAAGTGGTGTAAAAACGAGCCACAAGCTCTTAACCATTTCTTGGAGGAGAAAGTAGCTTTCAAGAAGAATTGCCTTTACCCTGAAGACAGGATTCTAACTCAAACATTCTCAGTTTGACTAAACTAACATCCTGTAGTGGCTGACAGGACAAACTGAGGTACAAGCTCAGCCTAAGCCATCACATTACTGTCTTTTTTTCCTAGAGCACAAGATGTAGCAGAGAAAATAAAAGTTAAGTCACCTTTCCACCACAGACCACAGAGCCACCCTGTTGTTTTGCTTGTTCTACTGCATCAAGGAACATTTTCACTGCTTCTTTAGTATGAAGAGGCCCATACAGAGTGTCAGCTAAAACCAAAAGATTCAGAGGCATTCTTTCAGCAAAAGTGTGTATGTTTGCAAATATTCTTATCATGACATTTTGGGACTAACTGTTTAATCTGTCCAGGATAAGTGCTATTAGCCAGATTCTTCATCTTCCTTTCAGAGTTTGTGTTCTAAATGAAACCAGCCATTTCCACCCCTTGGTAAATTCCTAAAATTAGATAGTTTGGATCTACAATCCCTTCAGAATTTAAACAGAAAGAAACCAACAGCAACTTGTTTCTCAAACCTAAGATTTGGAAATAGCTACTTACAATCCCATGGATCACCGACGCGGACCTGGGCATAGGCCTTGGCAAGCTTTGCCACCACCTCATCATGGATGCTTTCATGGAGAAACTAAAATGTGGTAAGAAAGTTGTAAGACAGTGCAGCCTACGTCACTATTCCTGAAGTACTACCGCACTTCGAAGGGGGCTGAATGAAGAATGGAAATAGGGTAGTTCATATTCAGCAAATCCCAAAGTTAAAAAGAGATGGGGCCAAGGCCTCCAAAACAGCACCAACACCAGAAAATAAAGATGTAAAACCTTCATCATAAAGATTTAAAACAAGCCAAGAAAGAAAAATCTGTTTTAATTTTACCCCATCTCAGATCAGTGTTATCGATGTGTTCTGTAAACATTTCAGTTTAGTGTTCTAGAACAAACACTCAAGAAATTTTATTCCTACAGTTTGAGGAATCACTGCCCTTCCAATACATCCAAATCAATTAACCCACATCCATTTTGGCCAATGTTTAGTCAATCAACCCAACTCTGAAAAGACTACACAGACACTGGCTGAAACTATAATACTGTTAAACTTGCTGAAAGTGATTAGTTATGAATTAATAACAAAGTAGGCAACACACACCCCCTTGATTTGCTGAAATATACACACTGCACCAAAATTTGTAGCAGTCACAAGCAAAGCTCTGGCAATGAAAACAGAGGGAAATACAGAAGTATGCCAAGTACTGTTTTCCTGGCTTTTAGTACATTTAGAAATACATACAAAGAAACTGTTTAGAGCTAGAATTACACTGGAACGAAATTATGTTCTTATTTTCCCACCATTTTTATTTTTGACAAAATAAAAATGTGTTTCAAATGTTACTTGTTGCTCGTCACAATATTAGGAATTGTTAGGCATTTTCTGAGCCAATTTGGAATTAAGTTATAATTCAGAGCTACCCAAACCAGACAATACACATTTACTCACCAGCCTTCTAGCAGTTGTGCACCTCTGACCTGCTGTTCCCACAGCAGCAAATAGAGCAGATGGGATGACAAGGTCCAGATCTGCATCTTCAAACACTTAAAAAAAAATTAAAACATGAGCATGCTACTGAAGTAAACAGGCAGTTCAGAAGACTTAAGATGCTAAACAATATTAGAAACCAACAAGTTGGTCAAGAAGCATTAGGAACAACTGCACTAGCACAGCATGGTAAGACACAAAGAAACACCCTGAAACTCCTACTATTTCTCTGGAAATTAGACACATGCAATTGGACAGAAATGTAGGTTTGAACTACTGACGAGAGCCCTTTGCAATAAAGTTTGCAAATAATTTCAGCTTCCTTTTAATTCATGAAACTACACGCAATTTCTTGCCATTTCTCCACCTTTTCCATCTCTCACTGAGAAGTTTATCAGCATAAAGTAGCAATTGTAAAGTGTATCCAGGTGTCCTTGCAAAAAGCATAGCTAAAACACACAGGTGTAGAGCAATGTTAAATGTACAATGAGCTGAACAAATTAATCTGGCTAGAAGACACTGAGATGTTTTATACAGCTCAAAGGATCCCCAAAATATCACTCAGCTTAACCAGTCCCACAAAAGTCTCTTAAGCATCCAAATCTATTATTAAGTTTGGGGCAAAATCCAATCAAACAATGATTATGCGATCATTCAAAGTCAATTCCAGAAAAAGCAGGACTTTGATACAAAAAACACAATTTTCAAAGCATAAAACAAGCTTATGCTACTTGCTACAAAGCAGCATAGGGAAAAAGAAGGACCTGCTCAAATGTGATTTTCAAAAGAGTAGATGAGACACATGTAAATAAGCACATTTGTCCAGAATATGAGAAAGGTGAAACAAAAGACAACAGCACAACAGGACAGCAATTTAGGTATTTATCAAGCTTATATATTCTTTCCTCCATGCTTCTCAGCTTTGTAGTATTTATGGTTTTTATCTAGGAACTGAATCATACCCTAAGGTATTTAAACCTGAAAAATGTGCTACTGAAATAAATACCTGCATGCTTTTCTTTCAAGTATCGTAAGTATCTTAGGCTTTATGTATATGTACTTATACTCTAAAATGCTAGAAGTGTAGTGTTCAGGAGATTAGGTATAGAAGTGCACTCAGGCATTCGAACAGGCTTCCCAGGGAAATGGTGGAGTCACTATCCACGGAAGTATTCAGAAGGCATGTGGATGTGGCATTTGGGGACATGGTTTAGTGGTGAATATGACGGTGCTGGGTTAAGAGCTGGAGTCAATCTTAGAGGTCTTTTCCAACCTTAATGATTCTACAACTAAAACTATCCTAAAATCAAACTAATTTAGTTTAGCATTATCCACAACCCATTATTGAAGCTTACTACTTCTCTCATTCTGTTCTTCTCTTCAACACTGATTACTTAGAAGACCTTGGACTCTCACTTTTTATCTTAAAACCCTGCCCCCTCCACAATACCAAAGACAGAAAAACCCCACAACATTCTATTATTCTATGTGTATTATATGTACTTTTAAAAGCCCAGTGTGGGGGGGAAAAACAAACAAACAAAAGAAACAGAAAAGAAGGGACAATTAGCTATGAATATTTGCATACTAACTTCCAAGTATTATCTATGGGACTAAATTTCTACAGTGCATATTACCAATAACGGCATTGTTTCCTCCCAATTCCAGCAGGCTTCGACCTAATGAAAAACACAAAATAGTACGTTATGCCATGAGCACATGTATTCACTGCACCTCAGTCAGTGAGGCCACCTCTAATTAGAGCTAAGCTTCCTTAAACATATTTTTCTGGACAAACAAAAGGTTTTAGAGATCACAGTCATCTAATCACTCTAGCCAAAGCAGAAAATTACACCAAATACTACATCTATCACATGTTGTGAAGATATCTGCACAGCAGTTATGGTACAAAGAAGTTTAAAAAGACAGGCAAAAAATAGCACTTGAAGGAAAAAGACAAAAACAGAAAAAAGTTGCAGCATAAACAGTATGACATAGATGAAGAATAAGGTCCTACAAAGATCAAAATGCACACAAAATTTAACTAAGCTCATTCATTTCCTTGGCAACTGTTTATCTACAATCTGAGAGAAAGAATCCCAATCTACATCTGAGTGAATATCTGCTATCTGTTCTGGTTTCTGGGGGGCTTTTTTACGCTTGTATGAACTTCAAATGTATAAAACAAAAAAAACATGTTTGTAAGGTGCTGTTTATAAACTAAGAAGTTAGAATCCAGCAGCTGAGATTCTTGCCTGTACACTTTTAAATATTTGCAACAAAAACAGCACCTCAAAAATCATCACTTTTCTACTATATTTATCAGGAGTAAAAGTGAGGGGGAATGTATTCATGTATTCTATTCACATTGCCAGAAGGCCATAAGCGCTGGTTGTTCGCTCTGACAATCTCCATACAATCAAACACTAACGGACACCACCACACCTCTCCCCAAAGTAATTGTAGGACTATGAACTTGTGGATAACCCAGAAAAAAAAATCTGAGGTGTAACAGGACTAACTGAAAAATGCCATATGTATCTGCAAGCAGTTTCAAACGCCCATTTATCCACGACAAAAAAGTTTAAAAAAAAACCACAAACAAACAAACAAAAAACCAACCAACCAAAAAAAAGCAACCAACAACACCACAGCTGAAACAAACTTATTTTAAAATCTTACTGGGCCCCACTGCCTTCACCAAACATGGGAAGAAATAGAGAAGAACCCACACACTCACCAAATCTCTCCTGAACCATAAGCGCTACTTGCTTGCCCACTTTTGTGCTGCCAGTGAAGGACAAGAGGTCCATCCTCTCATCTCTCGCCATTGCTGTCCTGCACAATGGGACACAAAGCACTGTGTTCAACAAAAGACATGCAGACAGAAAAGCAGCTTGCACCTTCTACATACATCAGCTTCAACCAGGGAGATCTTTAAAGCCAGAGCCACTTCTTTGAAACATCAGGTGACTGAGCTAATGGCAGGAAAGCTTCTTCTTAGCCAGAAAAGAGGAATGAGGATGTTTCTATCCACCTTTCCAGGCCAAAAAAAGCATCATACGTAGTAACACCGTAATTCAGTCTAAAGCATATTTTGTGATTAGCTCCAATTGTTATGATCCATAAGAAAATATGTGTATCTATGACTTTTTTAAATGCTTGCCATTTAATGTTTTGCCTTCTCTTAAAATGCTCAAAAGATATATTTGAATATACATTTGTACTGGGAATTTCCACATTGTAAAAACCAAATAAAGTGATTTGGATTGTACAGCTTCCAAGCACAGGTATTATATCTATGAGCAAGTGCAGAGTCCTGCATGAGCATGGAAAAGCAGAATTATTCTCCTCCACAACTAATCTAAAAGGCTAATGTACTATACATTGAAAACTCTCAAGAACATGGTAAGGGGAACCTAATATTAGCTGTATTCTTTAGGTGTAAGCACATGCAGAAGTGGAATATAAACTTAGTCATGTCTCTTCACTAAATATCCGGTAAGTTGCTTGTTAGCAGCAGATCTCACAACAGCAAGTAGACATATGTATTGTATTTAGTGCAGGGCCAGAGCTTCAGACCAGTTGATAAAAATCATGGCAACATGTGCATGTACTGGGAACTCCTAGAGACTAAAATAACTTTAGGAGAAGTACCTCAAAGAATATTCTTTACCTTCTATAAAGGTTCAAAAAACTCAAGAAATGTTATCTACCCAATGTCTGCTCCACCACAAACCAGAGAGCAGATTGCTCCAGGCAACTTGTTATCCTCCAAGACTTTGGCAATTATCCTGGAATCAAAGATGTAAAAATGTTAGAGATTTCTAACAGGTGCAAATAGGGAATGAACCATTAGAACTGTCTGGGGGTTTTGGGGTAGTAGCGGTTTGGGGTAATTGTTCTCAGGAGTTAATATTAGATCTACAAGACTTAGTAATTACCTATGTTAAGGTGCCTACTTTTATTTAGCATTTTAAAATAAATGTTATTGGTAATGCACAATAAGTATTTAAAATGCTAATATAAAGTTACAATAAACCTAAAAGAAGTATCACTATGAAATTTATTCTTTGGAGAAGTTCTCCTTTTTATTGAGACAAAGACCAAAGAAACCAGAACTCACTTTGTAACAGCAACACTAACAAGGGATGTTGTAGGAGCACCCTTCCTAAAAAGAAGAAAAAAAAAGGAATTACATTATCTTGTTCTTTTCAGTTCTCTAAGAATAAGAAATAATTCAAACAAGCAATTTTTATGGTCTCTGATCTACAGCACACTTTGGTTAGGCTGCTTTTCAAGTACAAATTAAGACAGGAACTCAAGCATTTCCCTCTGCAGCTGACCATTCAGAACTTCTACTGAAATCCATGTGGACGAGGGCTAGGCCAGGCCAGTGAAGCAGGCAGATGAAAGGAAAGCAAGAGATGGGAAAGAAAGTACAGCTACGTATTTAGACTTTTAATCTTAGCTGTACCAACTCTAAATATATTAACTGCCACTGTTGCAAGCCCTCAAACCGGGTTCTTTATTCACAGACCATTTGGCTAAGTCCTGGATGCATCTATACCTTAGTACCTCAAAAAAGAGGTTACCACAAAATTTAAAAAAGCTCTGACTACAAACAGACCTAAAAATAAAGAGAATTTAAGCCTACATTAGATAGAATCAAATACCCAGAAACACCTGACACTCAATAGCAATTTCATTCCTGAGTTAAGTTCCTACGTTAGCAGGTTGGAGAGCTAGATCTTACCAGAGGCAAGCGTTTCCACAGATCATTGCAATTGCGCTGTTCCAGCCATAAACTGCCACAGGGAAGTTGAAGGCCGTGATGACTCCTACCAACCCAACGGGATTCCACTGCTCTATAAGGGCATGGCCAGGTCCTGAAAGCAAAGCCACAACATAATGCAGTTTTCATCCATTTAATGATCAGGGTTTTTTTAAAAAGGGAAAATATCTAAGCAAGAAACCTGGCATCACTCTTCAGTCCACCACAGCATTAGCCTGTGAAGAGCTGTATTATTTGTGCTCTGCAGCCTACCTGGATCAAGGTTAGATAGCTTGTGCAAAAAGCTAATGACCTGACAACATAAAGTTTTATTATTTACCTATTCAGTTAACATAATGATGACTGTGTGCTAATCAATAACTGACAAAGAAGTCTCTCCTTCCAAAGTACACTCCCAAGCTTTTTACATACTTTCCTCTACCACCTTTCATCAACACTGAAATCAAAGAGAACCTAATGCTTCAAAGAACAGAGAAAATGGATGGACCGACCTGCTTATCCGTCACTTCATTAGGTACTTCATTAGCTAGCACTACTGCCCACCACATCTATTCCTAAATCTCCCTAAATAACACACAGAACAGAGATCTTGCTGCACTACAAGAACGTATATTTAAGTTACACCTCCATATCTTCATTTCTTTAAACAAAAAAAAAACCAAACAAACAAAAAAAACCCACCACAAATAAACAAAAACAAACAAACCCACACAAACAAAACCAAAAAAATAACACACATACTTACTTTCTGAAGGCAAAATAGGTCCACCAATCATTCGAGACAAACCAACAGCATAGTCACAGACATCAACATACTCCTTCACTTCCCCAACACCCTCGACAAAAATCTTTCCCATTTCCAAAGAGACCTGAAAAAATTCAGGGTAAGACAAATTTTTTTACAAAATTGTCTTGGATCCAAAATGTATTTTGTCTCCCTCTAATGTCAGGTGTACCTATTCACCAAGTAAGATTTTAACACACACTTTTTCAGTAAAAGAGATTCACCTCTTCCCCAGTTATTCAGAACTTAAAGAAACAACACAAGAGACAGCTGGACAAGGGTCATATCCCAATACAACAGGAAGAAATTAGAAAAGGAAATTAATGGAGAAAAATTTAAAAAAAACCCTACTGAAAAGAGTGTCCAACACTAATGTGGTTCATCTGTTTAGGTCAAGAAAACCCTGGATTTACATCAGTAGGCTTGCCTACATTGTGGGCCAGGCAAGGAACAAGTTGGAAAAGAGGGATTACTCTGCTTCAGCAGAACAAAACAGCCACTTACATTTTTCATAAGCAAACTACTCATTCTACAACATCTCAAAGCAAATTTGAGAGATTTCATTTGCAGACACTGCTGAAAATGCATATACATGTTTAGTATTTCAGTAACCTGGGAAGTTTAGGATCAATTTATCAATTTTTTCTTTCTGAAGTTGATCTTAAACTACATAATTCTCTTAAAAATGTTAGATTTACTCAGTTGAAATATATCAGTGAGAATAAGCTGGTATTTGAAGAAATCTTCACCCAAAAGTGAGAAAACTTGAAAATTTAGGAACTGAGAAAACACCTACTTATCTCCACTCAGTTTTGTAGTCATGCTCTGATAGCTAGGTGTGGCCCTCATGCAGATATCATCTACCACTTTACACTGATGATTGTACTTTTAAAAGCCTGTTTAATGAGGAATCAGGTTCAAAGGATTTCCACAGGATTTTTCTCTCCATGTGAAGGTTAGCACAAAGATGACTAACTGTATTTCTGTGATGCCTGTGATCATCTCAAGGCAGAAGGAACAGCCCCTATCTGTGACCAAAAATGGAGCAGCATCAGACATATTTACTAAGAAACACAGCAGTGGGTCTGTAAGTGCAGTAGAAATACCTGGATACTTCACCAAGGCACGGCAAGGCAAGGCTGGAAATTTCCTATGGCATATGAGAAAGATGAATTTCTATACGGTTCCTTTTTACACATCCTGAAGCCAGGCAAAGTCCTAAAACCTGAATACCTACTGCTCTTCTTTCACCCTGAAGTTCATCCTCATGAACTTGTAGCAGAGCTGAACAGACATATTATCTGTTTAAGAAAACTAAGAAAATGCGGCAAGAAGCTGTAAGTTTTGGTCAAGGAATATAGAACAAACTTCTGTCTGTCCACACTCACCAGGGAAGTTCTACTGTTTTTGAATACAGGAGTATGTTAGCGCTCTAATTCCACCACAGAAACTGTGCTGAGGAGACAACATCAAGGGAAATAGCAGAACAAAGTTTTGAAGGTTAACAATACGGGCTTGACTGCACATGGAGTTATTCACTCACAGCTGTTTCTGAACAGCAGCACAGACAGGCAAGCCCTGCAAAAAGAAAGTGGAAGTTCCCCACTTGTCTCCTTTTCTTCCCTAGCAACTAGCAAGAGTTTTAAAGGAGTGGTCCTTCAGCCTTTATGTCCTGCCTGGCACTGCAAGATCATCTCATTAAGACCATCTCAACTTCTGAAGCCTCATATTTCCACAAGTCACTTGGCAAAATCCTGCAGATCACCAGAAAAAGCTCAAGGTTAAAAGTTCTGTATTAAAGAAAGGTCTTTTTCAGGATACTTTTAGTATTAAAAAGTCCCCTATCTGACAGGCAAGAAGGAAAATAGCAGGGCAACAGTTGTCTGGCCTGTCATCCCAGACAGGCCCATAATAAATTTTCTTTTCCTATTATAAATTGCTATTTCACAGAATCACAGAATCATAGGATATCCTAAGCTTGAAGGGACCCACAGGGATCATCAAGGCCAGCTCCTGGCCCAGCTCTATCCTCAGTAACCACACCAGGTGCCTGAGAGCACTGCCCAAATGACTCTTGAACTCTGTCAGGCTGGTGCTCTGACCACTTCCCTGGGGAGCCTGTTCCAGTGCCCAAGCACCCTCTCGGTGACGAACCTTTTCTTAGTAACTAACTGAACTCTCCCCTGACACAGCTTCATGCTGTTTCTGTGCCATAATACTTTTTTTTTTTCTTCTTTTTAAAATTAAAACTTAATTAAGGAAGCTAACAGAACTAACAGCAATTATTTAACAATTACTAAGGTTAGTATTGCAGAGAAAACTGTTAGTATTACTAAAAAAAACCCAGTTTTGACACACCCCTCACCCTCATTCCTCACTTCATCCTCTAAAAAAATTTAAGGTACTTCTGAAAATACCTTACCAAGCTTCCTAGAACTTTGATTTTTTGTCTCAGGGCATCACCAATCTGTCGCACTATTTCTCCACGTTTAGGTGCAGGGATCTAGTCAAAACAAAGCAGAAGAATCTATGTGAGGTTGAACATCTGTAACTTCTGCTGTATATATACTGCTAGTTTTCTGTCCTTGTAGTAAGCAATCACTGCTGTGCTTTTTTATCTTCCCAAGACACTGTTACTTGTTCATTTTTATCATGTGCACTGCTTTACAAGAAACTGTTTCCTGCCTCAGAGACTGATAATACAGCAAACATTTTGTCTGTTCAAAACTTCAGTTCCACTGAATACTGCCAGAAGCATTCAGATTGTTAATTCTGTTACTCCTATTCAACTACATCATCTATTCAATCCGCAATGCAACCAAACAATCAGCTGCACCTCAAGAAACAAGCATTTCTCTTAGAAGTGCACTTACTGGTTTCTGAGCCGTGAAATGTACTTAATACCACATCTTCACACTTTATTTCAGTATGACATTTACTTTGTTAGCAGAAATTAAGACACACAGAAACCTCAATCACGAAAATATTAAGCTCATATGCCAACTCTTAATAGATTTTTTAAATGTGGTATCAGGATGGTAAATAATAATCAATAGCCAAGATCAATTTGCAAACCATACGCAACAAAATTTAAAACAGCAGTTTAAAACAGCAGTTCTCTGTAAAAACAAGACTGAGGAGAAAGAAATAAATCATGTAAGCATATCTCTTTACATCATATCTTTCAAGTAAGCTCATTACAAACAACAAAATTCACAAATTAATAAAAATAGCTTTGAAAAAAAGTCTTCGAGAAACATTTGATGTGTTGATTCTTAATCTGTTGGATTGCTTTCAGATTATTTCCAAACATGTTATGAGTCATCAACATTATACTCACAAATTGTAACAAAAGAACACGTACTAACATATCCTGAGGAAGATGAGGAAGCTGTTTTGTTCATCCTAAACTTTGTTGTCTTCAGACGAGGCAAACTACTTTGCTGGCTAAAACATAGAATGCACAATACCTTTCAAAACCCAGGTTTCAGGTTCTACCAAAGAAACAACAGGCAACTGTAACAACCATGCCTGGCACACCCACCAACAGAATGGGTGCTGGCTCGACACAGCTGGTACAGCTGCACTGGGAACTACTGCTTGCTAAGGAAAAATAGCTTAGCTATTATACACAACATAACATTTACGCTTTTGAACAACACAGTTGTTCTGTGAAATACCAAGACAGTGGGTGAACAAAAAACCCTCATGTCTACAACAAGCACTCTTCCTCACGCCATGAGAACAACATGACCAAGGCTAGTTACACATCCAATTCCCCCAAAAGAATGCAGGCAGCGACAGGAGGTGAACCATGCACAGGAATAGTTTACTTGCTACAAGGTTTCTAAACGTCATCAGACCTGTTGAAACAGCTCACAGGCACAAGCCTTGGTAAATCTGCCAGGGTTTTCAAAACAAACATATCCCACAAGTCAATGTCCTCATCTTTGTACCCCAGTGGCATCACACACAAACTGTCTGGGTTTGTTTCGTGAGGTCTCCATCGCAGATTTTTGCTTTAATGCACCACACACAGTACAAACACATTTTTACACCTCCACCTCATAGGGTAATTTAATAGCCTGTCTCTGCCAGAGATCTGTGATAAAAAGTCTCCATTAACTTACATCAGCCCAGACTTTCCATGCCTCTTTAGCCTTCTTTACTGTTTCTTCATAATCCTCCAAATTACCCTACAAGAAGAAGCACATCAAAGTTAGGAAAATCAAAACCCCAGAAGAAATGCCACATAAAAGCTTCTGCATCCAACTTAAGACATTTTTATAGAGAGTACTTGTACTACAGGATACCTCTTTTACAGGATGCTTGTATCCTGACACAATTTGGTCCCAATATGACAAGCTGTCTGAAATCACTGTCAATGAAAAGCATATGCGCTGCCTAAATTAAAAAAAAACACGAGCAGAAATTTTCATTCAGGCATTAGCAGAAGCTGCATAAAGAATAAGGGTCTTATGTATGTTCGTATATATTCATACACACACATATATGTATGTCCTACTCCATCAGCCTCACTGGGCATCAAGGGCTAGTTGAGTCCTAACACACAAAAGGAGTAGGTTAATACAATAGTGCTGTTCTTACACTAAAAACTTTCACAAATTTACGACTTGAATGCCACGTTGCTCTCCTTCCTACTTCCCCCCAGGCCACTCAGCCCTACTAAATAGCCACAGTCTTCCCCTTATTCTGCAACTCCCCTAGGAACAAACGAAAAGGGAATGGAGGGGCCCTTGCTCTTCCCAGCAAGGCGTGCAAGAGTGCGAGGCGGAGGGCTGGAAAGACAAGAAGAAAAAAAAATAAAAGAAGGCAAACAGACTGTTTTTTCTTCCCAGAAAAGCCGCAGACATATTGCCAGCAGTAGGCCCTGGCTGCGACGAGCCCCAGCGGCCGCCCAGGACTCCGCATCCCCCGGACCCCTGACGTGGTTTCGGGAGCTTCGTGCCCTTCGCCAGCCCGGTCGCGGGCACGGGCAGCACCCAAAGCAACGCCCCAGGACGCCTGGCTCCGGTCCCAGGGCCCGCGGAGCTCCTCCCGCCCCATCCTCGCCGCCCCACCGCTGCCCCCGGCCGCGCTT
>VZTF01009468.1:152128-168476 GCA_013397755.1 Cnemophilus loriae | reverse complement strand
AAACCAAACCCCAGATCATAAATTACTTGGAAATGTGGGACTTGAAAAGGAGATTACCAGAAGTTCAAACAGCCAGAGAGAAGCCAGCTTTTGTGCTGCTGGTAGTGCTGAGACCCTGAGCTATACATTACATCTATCTGTTGCTTAGCTGTTAAGGATAGGAAGCAACAGGCCAACCACATTCAACATTTTGCCCATGCTGATAACTTGTGTCTCTTCTCCTATAGTGTTTATGATATAACCTTGAGTGTGAAGGAACTTAAAAAAATAGGTGTTTTTGTCGCTATCATAACAATTTTTGAAAAAATTTTTCTTAAGTGTAACTTAGCAGCTGAGTGTCTATGTGGGTGGTAAGGTTGCTGTGAAAATAGCCTCTCCTCTGGGAATGTAATTATTCAGTGCTTTGCAGATTTGCATTTCTTGGCTTTTCTGTAGCATTACTTGATGAGAAAGGTTGACTGTGCAACTGATACAAGCATTAGCCAGCGTTCTCTGTGATACATGTAGAAAATGGCTACAAGGACACCAAGAAATGCAAAAACAAAAAAAAAAGGTTAAAAAATTCAAATGGTAGCTAACATGAATTTGGATTTCATTATGACAACTTGCATATTAGAATAACAGGTGTGAGAGAGTTAGGGGAAGGGAATATACAAGAATGAAATGAGCAGATACTTGACAATACCTGTCTGTTATAGAGGCATCTTTGAGATACATATTTAAGTTCAAGCTCAGGAATATGTCCAGATAGCAAAAAAATCAATTCACAGGATCCTATTTCTTTTAGCCTTTCTGACACTGATAATAAAAGATACGTATATGTGTACTGCAGATGGAAATCTTTATAGAAGGCAATTGAGGCCTTGGAAGTCTGCTCAAATATTATGCTAGGGATTGAAAAGGAAAAATGACTTTTCTTTAGAAACTTGCTTCTGTGGAGGAAGAAGGTAGCTGGTAGATGCTCACAATAATGTATAGGAAAGGATGAAGTTTCTCTGTAACAGGCTCATGACCCAAATCAATTCTCCTTCTCACCCATATTGAGTCAATGAATCTTAGAGAAGAGAGGAAATCAGACTTCTTAGATGCAATTAATTATTCTCCCATTGAGTAAAAAGATGCAAAGGTTTTGTTTGAATTTGCGTCAAGACTCTTTCTTTCATTTCTCTGAATGAGTTTGCTTTGATACTATGCTCTTCTTGACAGAAGCATCAGTTTTCTCTCCTGGAGGATGGTTATGCTGCCAAGAGAGGGCAGCAAACAAGCACAGAAACTGCACGCCTGGCCCTATGTTAGGTCACATGGGAATGTAACTTAAAGAATCATTAGGACAAGAGATTTGTGGCTTACTATAATTACTGCCCACTGCACTTAACTTGCTGCTAGAATTCTTACTGCAAAATCAAAAGTCTGAATTGCACTCTTTTTTTTCTGTTTTCTTTCAAATAAAAGAAATAAGCCCAAACTTGTGTGAAACACTTGAGAATAAATCCTGTGCCATGGGGAGCATGGCTGGACAAATATCACACACTCCTCTGGGGATGCTGAGTAGAAGGCATGAATGCCACACTTGCCGCTTCATGGTTTTGCAGAGGACTAAATGTATGTAACAAAGTGTATAGCTACACTATATCTTTGTCTCCATGTGTAATACATGTCATTGTTCATGCTGTCAGCTTCCTACTGGGGGCCTCATTACACATAACACAGGCTCTGATCTCCAATGGGCAGCACTTTCTTTTAAATCCATCATTCTTTGAATATCCAGAGCCAACTCCTTCATGTGTACTGCTACACAATCAGATCATCACATAGCCTTAAATACATGGTTATTACAATATTTATTGAATTGATCTGGGCTGAACCTGCTTTATTAAAAAACGAAGTAACCTGTTTGGTTTCAATACAGCTAGTTATTTTTACCTCAAAAGGGCCTGCAGTGTTTTGACCCCTGCCTCTGGAGACAGTTCTACTGCCCATATTTTTGAGATTACATTAAAACACAACATTCACAGAAGATTTTCACTCAATGAGAAAAATGTCATGGGCTGACATGTAAAATTGAGGTAGAGAGGGAAGGTCTGTGTGGGCTTTGTGTTAGCGCAGGACAAGCTGCTGTTGCTCTCTAAGGTTCTGCTCTTCTAAGGTCAAACATGGATGCTGGCTCTTTACTCAATAACTGGAAAACACCTGAAGCTTTACTAATAAAATGAAACTAACATTTAAGTACTGGATCACATTGTTCTAGCACAAGGCTAGAATTACGGGAAAACACAAAGTGGTGGATGAATCCTGCCACCTGTTCTATACTTAGATTTGAACACATTAATTCCAGCTTAACCTTGTGTACAAAAAAAGAAAAGCCTTGAGTAAGACCAAGACCTAGTTGTGGAAGACCTTGTTGGGCTTCTCAGAGCAGGAGGTGCTGAGAGAGCATCAAGCCCACAGGAAAGGTATTCAGACAGTTCCAGACACAGAAAGCCTCCTGTCAGAAACTCTTCTGGCTGGTGAAGGGGAAAAACAATGATCCCACCAGTGACCCTGCTGATTTCTCCTCAGCCAGGATATAGTGCACCAACCTGCATTTTAAGGAGAAAGAGATTAAAAGAGAGGAGGGGAAGGACAGGGAATGGGAGTAGTGGGGTTATGGCAGGCAAACACTCATCTCTTTGTAGGTATCACAACTCATACGTACAAGACCTGGTTCTGCCTCGCTTGTTCTCTGTAACCTGTGCAAGAGCACTGAAGTCCAGATCAATTTAAAGGCCAATCCAGTTGTATGAATTCCCTGAGGGGTGTGAGCCTTAGCTGCACCTTCATGCTACAGTTAAATTGGTTTGGCAGCTGCTGAAAGTGGCAGGACCCTTTCTGCTCCACTCTCCCCTGTGGGGCTTGCGCAGGTCTGCAAGCACCCTTAGCAGAATTGAAAACCCCAGCTCCTCCAACGTTTTTGCAGAAAGAGAGGAGATTCCTTTAAGTTCAGCTTGAGCTGTGCAAACAATGATTAAAGAAATAAATACGAATGAGATAGCAAAAGGCTGATCATTTGGTTTCTGCAGGTGGTGCACCTTGTATCAACCCCCTCCGAGCTGAGCATTGGCTTCGTAGTGTTGTCAGGAGTTGAACTGACCCTCTGTCTGAGAGTCATTGATTTCATTTGAGTGAGAGCACAGACCACACAGGGGATGGATAAGATTACACCCTGCCATCTCTATGCCAACATCTTCAGCACTATACCTCCCTTTGCATCATAGGAACTACAAGAAGAGCTCTGCTCCCATGGATGGACTTTCCTACTGGTGGTGGCTGATAGGTCTTCGTGGTAAGTGCTTGTCCCTGTTGCAGGCTGGAGAGTGCTCAGCATTGAGCTCACCAGCGAAACAGTCTGGGAAATATAAATATCAGTTTTTCTTTCAGCAATTTTGCTTTCTTTCATTGGCACAAGTAATAGCTTCATCCAGTCAAACAAGTTTGTTGTTTAAAGAAAAGCAAAGAATTCTTGTTTCCACATTGTCCCAGTAGTAGTTCTTCTGGTCTTTTCTTTCTCTGATTTCTTTTTTCTCCTTTATTTATTTGGTTTTTCTTCCCCCTCCCTCCCCTACTTTTTTTTAAATGAATGGAGAAAGAAGATGTTAGTCACCATGAAAACATTTTTATCACAGAATCACGGAATCACAGAATAAGCTGAGTTAGAAGAGACACACAAGGACCACCAAATCTAACTCCTGGCCCTGCACAGCACCATCCCCAAGAATTACACCATGTGCCTGAGAGTGTTGTCCAACACCTCTTGAGCTCTGTCAGGCTAGTGCTGTGACCACTTCCCTGGGGAGCCTGCTCCAGTGCCCAACCACCCTCCGGGTGAAGAACCCTTTTCTTATATCCAACCTAAACCTCCTCTGATACAAATTCAGGTCATTCCCTTGGGTCCTGTCACTGTCAACCCAGAGAAGATATCAGTGCCTGCTCCTCCTATTCCCCTCATGAGGAAGTTGTAACTGCAGTCTCCTCCAGGCTGAACAGACCAAGTGCCCTCAGATGATCCTTGTACGGCTTCACCTCAAGGCCCTTCGCCATCCTCGTGGCCCTCCTTTGGACACTCTCTTGTACATATACATATATAGCTTGACGTCTTATATTGCAGTGACCAAAACTGCCCACAGTACGCAAGGTGAGGCTGCCCCAGTGCAGAGCAGAGAGGGAGTATGTGTGTGCCCTTCTTGTAATGGGCAGCACTAACTCCAGATATACCACTCTCAGCAGTCAGCAGAGAGCAGCAGAAGGCTAATGACTTGAGTACAGGTCTGGGAGACTCCAAGCCAATTAACAAGCTATGGGGCTTCTCTGCTGAAATTACAGAGCCTATAAGCAGCATTTCAGAGGTTTGCAGCAGTAATGAGACTACAGCTATTTGCTGTAAGTTTGTCATTCTGCATACTGACAATGATGCAGATGGAGCCATCAACATTCAGAACCAGCTACAGAGTAAATTTTGTGCTAAATCTGGAATAATCTTTGCAGTGACACCTTGTAGTGAATATGTCATGGAAAACTTAAGTAGTATTGTGAATGGCTCAGCATGGACTATTATGCTGTCAACAAAATTTTCTGAATTAATCCTGCTATGTGTTTCAATCCTTCACCTCCCTAATCAACACTTTTAACTGTATAAATTACAACTCTTCTGAGGCCATTAAGCAACCTGCTTACCCAGAAATGTTTTTGTTTTGTAGGCTGTTAATGCACTGTAAGAGGATAGCCCTGACCTTGCAAAACAAGAGGAGAAAATTTTCCATGACTCTACATACAGCCAACAGTGAGAGATACAGAGGGAGGAAAGGATGAAACAGAAACTATAGCACTTGTCATGGTGGAAAACTGTTAAAGCAGACCATGTTTAGAATAAAGCAGAAGTGATATTCCTCACTATTCTTTTATGAAGGAAGGGAAACTCTTTACTTGACAAAACTAACGGTACAGTTCTCTGTTAAGGCATGTTAATTAAGTACTGCTGAATGCTTGCCATATACGAAGGCACGCCTGTCACTGTGTCTACTTAGAGGCACAAGCTGCTGCCAAACTGAAACCTTAGCTATGTTTGGCTTTATCTTGTGAGCTCTGGCAGACATGTATTGTTTTCCATTAACAATGTACAGCTTTTCACATCTTGCAGCTGATACTGAAAAATACTAATAAAAGAGGAACTCTTGTCATCAAAATGAAATCAGTGCATTATAAAAGGCATTCTGTGAAATACCTTCTGCTTTGAGAAACAGGCCTTTCAAGACTATTTTGGTTTTGTTACATTTGAAGGTTTTTTCTATAAAGAAAACATTTGCTGATGTGTATTGTTATATCTAGAAACATTTTCCAGGATCAGTCTGAATAAACTTTGTTTGGCACATTCTTTAGGGGAAAATATTAGACAATTATGTTGTAGAGAATAGTGAGAAAGACTGTTTGTCTGCAATGCAATGTTTTGATCTGAGGCTACAAAAGAAGAGCAACAGGAACAACATCAGTTTGAAATACTTTTTGGGTTTTTTTGCATTTCTATGTATTCTAGTTCTCAAGCATATTTGAACAGATTTCAGACAGTTCTTCAGTGTTCTTTTATCCTCCTGTACTTGATAGGACTGCTAGCAGTGGGTCAGTAAGCCAGCTTGCATTAGGTATCACTATAATTTTATATTGTTGATATGAAATGTAATTACTAAAACAGCACTGGAAACCTTTGCTTTTTCAGGTAGAAATTTAATTAAACATGATTATTATTTTCTGAATACTGAAAACTGCCTGTTCCAAATCTAAGGGCAGTTAGCTCTGAGCAACAATTAGTTTCTTGCTGAAGAGAAAAGGCAGTAAAAGGGGCTTTACTGTCTGGATCAGCATCTATGATGTTGCTCATGTTGTTCAGCACCATGCTTGTAGGAGGTAGCTGGTGTGCTAGCTGTGACAGTGCTTGCATGTGGTGTGATTTTCAATACAATGTTTTGTGCTCTGACTGTTCCTGTTCCTTTTTTTGCAAATGAGAAGAATATCAGCTGTGTATCTCTTCCTCAAAAATTTAGGCCAAAAATCATTTGTGGACACACCATGTGCTTCAGCCACAGGCAAGCTGTGCCCTTGTGCTGCAGAAAAGTAAATCTGTGAAGTCAAGGGGCTGCCAGGTGTCCATAGCCCCTTGCAGAGCGCCCTCAGTGCAGCCGGTCTTGGTACCTGGGATGGCAGAAAGTAAGAGCAGAGTAAGAGAGTTTCTCAGTTAATCACCCCCAGTGTCCCCAGTGCTGTGAGTGGTACCTATCAACAACAGGCAGCTGCCTACAGAAGTGCGGGGTCACCGTAAGCAGGGTGGAGCTGGGCCCCTGCTCTTCTCTGCTCCCTTTGCCATGGTGGGGTGGCCGGAGCCACCCAAGCTCCTTGAGGAGAGCCACAGCCACTGTGAGCAAGGGTGGAGAGTTTTAGCTGTGGGAGGCTTTTGGCGTTCCTCTGCCGGTGCTGATTCACTGAAGTGCTGTCTACAGTATTTATAACATTTTTTATTTTTCCCCACAGTGTAAACATACTTTTTCCTGTGATATTTAAAATGGTAAATGTAAGACAACATGTCTATAGCATACAGTCTATAAATTACACCAACAGGAGGATTACGCAAAGAAAACAAGGAAAAGAAAACGGGAAGATGTCTAAGAGAAAGAGGGGTAGATGTGCCCTGTCCTGAAATCTTATGCAGATGAATGTTTACAAAAGGAAAAACAGGCTTGAACCAAACCTCAGCAACCCAGACACTCTGCTCTTGGGCTCCTGAGTTGTTGCATTGTTATTGCTAGTTGTTTCTTCCACCTCTATAAAATCATTCCTTCTGTGTGATCCCAGAAGGTACCAGTTGCTTTGCTGGTGAGCAGCCTATACTTGCAGGTAGTATCCTACTGTGTAGCTCTCAGACAATGTCTGGCAGTTAAAGTCCTCAGGTCATTTACACTTTAATGTTATTCTCTTTCAATAGCTAGTTCAGGAAGAAGTGTTCCCGCAAATGTTGCTGTCTGCTCATATTGCTTCATAGTGCCTTCAAGAAGCACACAGACAGCTAAGAGCCTGCAAATAAAAATTACCATCTCATTTCAATGCTGAGATGTGCTCCTTGTCACTACTAACTACTGTCCATCTTCCTGCCACACTTACCAGGATGGTTAGTGTGCTGGCCTGCTGGCTGACTACTGCTGCAACTCCAGCCAAATGAAGCTCCTGTTAGTCGTCTGAGGCTGTACTCACTGCTGACTGCAGCTCTGCCGTACCTCTCCCAGGCAGCTGCCTTCATGCTACGTGCAGAGTTTCCTGAGCACTGCAGCAGAATGCAGCACTCAAAAGGGTATGCAGGGATACTCTGCAAAAGGTGGGAATTTGTATCCTTCCATGAGAAAAGTCTAAGAAATGAGCATTTCATCCAGCTGTGACCTGATCCTGCTCTTGCAGTCATTGATGCTAGTGCTGGAAAAGCAGGCTGAGCAACCCTCCCCTGTGTTTAGAATGGTAAAAGAAAAAGAGTTCCAGAGTTTCGACTAAAAACCAAATATATGGAATTATGTCTAAAGCTGAATTACTGTTCTGCAGGAAAAGCTGAAGAAAACCGTTGCCATGACTATTGCACTTCCAAAAGAGACTCTCTTGTGCATCTCAGATCACTCTGCAACCAGCAGCCTTCACATCATCTCCCCTCTCTGGAGGTTCCAAATGTTACCTCGATGACACCTATCCCCTTTGTGCACTTTATCTTGGTGGGAGTGAACAAAGGGTCAGAGATGGGGAGAGACCTTGGGGATGCTGGGCATCATGTGGACTTGAGTGAAAGGATACCGGCCTGGGTGGCACAGGCAAGGCGTGGTGGTCGCCTGGTTCAACAGCACTGTTTGAAGCAGGTGCTTTATTAATAGCTGGAAATCTGAAGTGCCCAAACAGGTGAGGAAAGGTAGTGTTGAGGCCAAAAGGGCTGGGACAGCAAGGCAGCACACTGGAAAAATGCTCTCTGGCATCAGTCTCAGCCCTCTCTCCCCCAAGCAGGTTATTCGTTCAGAGATGTCCCCAAGCTTTGCTACGTTCAGCTTTTAAATTAAGACAACGATCCTCCTGTCACAGAAGGCTATACTTTTTTTATTTACAAAGTCTTATAGGCATTGTACAATGGAAAGCAGAGCTAACACACTCCATACACCTAACGGTTTATTTGGCTTTCTCTGCAGCTGAATATTTGTGATTTAAATCTTTTCTTTGTTCTGCCTGAAGGCCTATAAGGACTTCTGCAAAAGTGCTGAGACATATTAGCTCAAATAAGCCATTTTCTGGGATTTTTTTTTCTCTTAAAAGTACAATCCTACTGCAAAATTTCTGGCATTCATTTTATGTGTTCCTCAATTAACTCGACCTGTGGAAAATGTGAAGTCTTGCGGCTGCCACCTCACCCCACACTGCATTCATCCCTTAGAGAAAGGGCAAGGTAAAAGCAGCAGCTCTTCCATCTCAGAAAACCATCCATCTCATTTGGTGTAACCACTAAATGGGAGGAAAAAAAAGCAAAACCCAAAGCAGAGATAAGGCAGCTTCTCCTCAGGTTTCACTGCTGGGGATGGTCTGCCTGAACTCCCTGGCCGACAGCCAGAGTTCAGGGGTACGCAAGGTACCAAGGACAGTACCTGGGTACCCAAGGTACTAATGGCATATATCCCAGAGATTTATAATTCTTAAATAAACTAAGGCAATCTGTGGAGAACAGCTTTAGTGAAGTTAGCTCAGTTAGCATTAAAAGCCAAGCAAACATCTCTGCTCTGCTCTAACTGAATCTTCTGAGGCGTGCTTGCAAGAGGCCCTAGTAAAATGTATCCAGCTTGCGGAAGAAAATGGAGCAGATGCTTATACACTGCAGCAGTGGAACAGGCAGCCTAGATAAGGAAGGAATTAGTTACATGAGTGTCTGTTGTAGACTAATGCAGAAATGTGAAACCCATTGTCAAAAGGCAAGTGCTAAGAGCTTGTGGACTTTCCTCAAGCAGGCTGGTTGTCTGGACATGAGGATGTGGGACAATGCCAAGGGGATGACTGGGATCAACAGCAGCTCCACAAAGAGAAGAACTACTACCAGAATGAGACCAGTCTTTCTTAACAGAAAATCACCAGACAGGCAGAGACACCTCTGCACTAGGGAACTGAGAAACTCAGTAGCTGCACCTTATGTCGTTTAGGAAAAACCACCAACCCTCTGTCTCCTAACATAGCCTTAAGCCAGGTTCGAAGATAGTTTTCCTGCTAGTCCATGCCATCTTTCTTTAGGGTCAAGCTAGAGTCAGGAATCAGAGATAGACTAACGAAAGAGTCCCTAGTCATGATTTAGTAGGAAGCTACCTCCAGAGAACTCTTCACTAAAAGGCCACACACTTGACTCTGACCAGCTGCTTATGGAAATGGTTAGAAGGCAGAAAACGAGAGCAGAACTTTCCAAAGCATGTAAGCATGTGACAGTGTGCATGCATACTCACACACACACCCACATGGCCAGATACCATTGGGAACTGGGATTCTTTCTGACAGGCAGAATGGCAGTGTAAAAGGTCATGGCTAGTCTGAACAGCTCAATGCCTCTGCAGACTTCCAGTGACAATTACAGCTGCAGATGACTAAAACGTAGGGATGCTTACGGCACTCGCATCCGAAGCCAAGGACTGAAATACTACCCGTGTGCTCCCAGCCAGTCAGCAGCTTCTGTGAGAGCTGCAGCGCATGGCGTGCCGCAATCCAGACCTTTGCCTAGTACTCATACTCTGTTTTGTTTGTTCTCTCTGATTGTGCTGGCTGGGGCTTAGGATAAATGGAGTGTTCATCCAGTTACCCCTGGGCACCCCTTTCTACTGCCATCTATTTTAGGAAAAGTAGCTTTACCACATGGATGTTTGATTCCAAATATTTTGAACTCCCTGGAGTGTTTAGAGCATTCTGTTAACCCAGAGTGCTGCTGGCTGATCAGCTCTGTAGTTTTCCTCTGCAATGAACTAGTGGAGAGGTCTGTGCAAATGCCTGGCAGTTATGTACGCATATTCCCAAGTATCATGACTAGCCTAGTAGGTTTCATTGTAGGTGAAATGTCTGTTCTATACTTGGAAAGCAGAGGATGTAATGTATTTTTTATTCCACCCACTGTGGAAATCTTGTGAATTCAATAGCTAAAATTCTGTTTATCAACACTGTTGGGCCCATCTTTTCTTGGCCTGGGAGCTAAGAAAGGAAAATAACAGGGGAATCATTTGTGTAGTTTCAAAAAAGGGCAGCAAGGAGACTATGAGCAGTCTGTTCTGAAAGTGTCACAACTATCATATACCAGGATGGATACAGACTGAGGCACACCAGAGGCTTCTGGTGTCAGAAGGGCATAACCTGAAGTTTAACAGACCTTAAGTACTGTCAAACCAACCAATTGTAAACAAAATCACAGTACATTCCCAACATGTTTCTGGTAGAAGATCACACCATGGCAGAACACTGTTAATCCCAGCATGACTAGCAAAATGAATGCACCTGGCTTTACCTAATAATGGCACAATTAAAGTAACATGAGCTAAGCCAGCTAATTTGTAAGGCTAAGCTATTTTTTATGCTTTTTTATGCTTTTTTAAAATCTGCATCTTAGAAAACTGTCAGCCTTAAACCACTGTTGTGGTGAATCTGAGACTATCTCGTATTTTGCGAATGTTGCTTTGGTAGTGAATTTTACTCTGGTAGTTGATTTTGTTACATTTAAATCTTGCCCTGTAAATTTTCAAGTCTTACTGATCAAGATCTGCTATGGAGCCTGGGGCAGTGTCTACCAGAATGCCATACTGAAGAGGCAATGTATGGCCATGCACTGGCTAGCAGGAATGTCTTTGGATATATGAATTCAGATGTGCAGGTCTTTTATAATGCATGCTAGGGATTGCCAGGAGAGGGAGAAAATTTTGTCTTCTGGGAGAGAAATTCAGCTTTCACAAGCTTGGCAAATACTGCCTTAAAAGCTAGGTGCACAACTGCCACTGATTTTAAAGAGAGAAATGTTTGAATGTCTGAAAATTGCAATCTGTCAATGTACTTTCAATCTCTTGAAATAACACCAGGGCAATGGAGAGAGGAAAGGAAATTTTGCAGCTTGCACATCAAATACCAAAATAATGTGGAAAGCTGTAGGTTAATTAGAATGTATAAAACCTCTGAATCTCTTTCATGAGGACAGTTGTAAAATTGCCTTATTTATGCCTGTTAGAAATCCTTGCATCATGTGGAATAGCACCTGTGTCATGCAGCATATTTCCATTACTAAACTACTGTGTGTATTTGAGTGGAGTTAATCTATAAATTACTTCTATTACATGGAAATATATATGTACATGCATATGGCTATAAAATGTATTATTTAATAGCTATAAAATTAGTATTATTTGTAAAACTTTTTGCATATTGTAAACAAACTTAGATCATTATCTTCTCATTTCTCTGTTTTCATAGTACAGAAAAAATTAGTGAGCCAAATACTCTCATGGACATTCGGGACAAAATCCTGACTCCCCTGGAAACAAAATGTCATCCTTACACCTCAGGGTGAATAGGCAGAGAATAGGCATTTCCTCATAAGAATTGAGGCACCTTTCGAGACCAGACTTCTCTGTCTCAGTCTGTGTCTACAGGCAGACTGCAGACAGCTTCTGCTGTCAGCTGTGAGTTAAATGCCAAGGGACAAGGAAAGCTCACAGCTTGCAGGGGTTCAGCAAACATGCCAAAACTTTTCAGATCCTGCCGACTCACTTCTCCAGCCACCTCATAATTTCTCACAATTTTAACACCAATCTGCACAAGTCTGTTTGCTTACATAACAACTAATGATTCAGCTCCCAGAATTTTATTGACAGGGTGATAGAAAGAAGAGTTTCCAGTTAAAGGAAGAAACTTTGTCACCTGGCTTGTCCAGAGTGCACTTCCATATGAAGGCCTGGGTTTTTAGACAAGAAGTTGAACATCTAGATCACTGATGTCACCTAGCATGAGCAAACACATTTTAGGAGACTAAGCCTATATATGCAACCACCTCATGCATACAATCTCCCCAACCTGAGGGTGTGTCTAAGGCACATGGTGCTTGCTGTTCTGAGGGAGAGAGGGGTATTTTGTGATGCAGCACACACAGACATTGCTCAGGTTTATGCAAGATGAGCAGGTTCCTTGAGCTCTCATCCTTGCCCTGGCCCAGGGGTGAGGTTTGCATCCCTGGCCAGCCAATGCAGGGGTCTCCCCTCTGGGTCTCAGCCCCTGGCAACAGACATTTCCAGCACAGGTGTCTCTGCCCTGACAAAGCTCTCCTGCTTTATATGAAAATACATAAATATTCATGGTTAAGAGCAAGTTTCAGTGATTGCATGTATCATCAGCGGTGGTATCTGTGATACCACTGGGGCTGCCAGAGGTGTGGCCAAGTAGTGGCAGCCAGGAAGGGGCTTTCCTAAGGTAAGTTTGGCAGCAGTCGACAGAAGTTTGCCATGCCCACCTTGCTGCCCAGTAGTCAGGGTACCTCAGGGAAGACCTAAGATTCCGGCTATGCTTGAACAGGTGTTTCAGTTTATTGAATAATTTAGCCATAGCTCACATGCAGGCAGTTGCACAAACGCTTTACGCATCTGTCTGCTTAGCTCGCAATTTGCTCTAGCTTCCCTTTTTGGAAGCCTATTTGATCTAATATCCTGTATTACCTTTCTGACCTGACTCTCAGCCGGGTCTGTGTAGGCAACTAGGTGCCAGTTTAGGGAAGACATAGACTGCAGACATAACCCAGAAGGGCTGGAGTGCCTGTCCACCTTGTAATACAGATTTTTCTGAGTTAGCTCATGGCCTGACAGCAGTATAGTCTTGCTGGGGATACCAATCGTTGCATGAACAAAAGCGGGATAAAGAATTTGAGGAAATCACTGTATTAATGCATATATATGGCTTCTAGTGCTAAAGCTAACAACTGAGATGTGGATTAGATTTCTCTTTGCTGTATTGCTGAGCATAGTCTGCCTTGAGGATGAAGAAACCTCTGCACCTTGTGTCATAGGGACAAGTAAGTGAAGGGTTGAAATTAAATGCAGCACTTTACAACCACATCTCTTGCTGTAATCAGAATCTGACTTCCGAAATATTATCAATGTCAATCTTGAAAACTCTCCAGATGATTCAGACCAAGCACTGTCAAGAACTGCCTAGTGATCTGTGACTTTTTCCTTATAGTATTACCATTTGTACACAAAATGGATATCAATCCTTCAGTCTGGAAAGAGGGTTGTGAATGTAACAGTAAAGCAGTGGTGTACGAGTCACAGTGCTACAGAGCTGTGACCAAGACACTAAGGGGGCAACTGCTCCACACCAAACCAGAGGTGTCTGCAAGGTGGGTAGCGCGTTAGTCCCTTGTGTATGTGACAAATCCCTTCTGCTGTCTACTGTGAACAGCTGTGAGGACAAGAATACCCTGAGGTGAGAACTAAGTAATCACAACACTATTATTTCACTTAACACCATTCTCCATTCACAGCTTTCAAAACCAGAGTGTTTTGGAAGGAGGGAAACTGCAAAACTGAAGAGGCATCAAGACTGACTTGTTCTTTTCAATGGCATGCATTGTGTTCATGGCACCACCAAAGATCCCAGCCTGACATCAAAACCCCTTTTCTCCACGGGCACGGGGCCATTTTTCCTACATCCGGCATAGGGCCAAAGAGAGGGGGAGGTAAGACAAATGAAATTGTCACTGGTACTGTGTACCCATGACAGATTGACTAGCTATGAATGACTGAAGTTGAAACCTTAAAGCATGGATTGGTATCTCTTATTTTTCATGGTGCTTCTGGTACACTGTGTCAAAATACTTGCTTTTTACCTCTGGGAAGTAGGGCTTAGGTTCATTCTGGGAGCCAGAAAATAACTGCAGTAGGGAAGTGCAGGCTGGGGCCATAACATGCTGGCTCTCAGTGCCCCCAGAGCCAGGTACTGCCAAGCAAGTGGTCCCTCCACAAGGTGGTATGAAAGTCTGAAACTCATAGAACAGCAGTCAGGAGGCAGCCACACTGTCAGACCTCCTTAAGTCCACTTATGTCTTGAGAATGGACTTCTTAAAATTTAAATATGATTAAATTATTCTTGAAGATGTATGTATAATGACACATGAAAGAGAAAGATGGCAGCAGGGCACTTAGAGAAGTATAACTCCTGTAAAATTTTCTTTAATAATTAATTTCTCTGCTTAATTCATAGATGGCTACACCTAGTTACTCTAAGGTAGATTTCGGAAATACCAAGGCAGACTTATTATTTGCCACAGGAGTAAGATATTTTTATGTAAAGAAGAAGCCCAGCAGTCTGACGGGCAGTGTCTAAACTCCCCACCAGTGTGCCTTGTGGTTGCATGCAAGCGTTTATCTTCTGCCATGGTCCAGGCATTATATCTCTGCAGAAGCCATTCCTATTCCCCTCTGGCCTACTCGACCAATATTCCTCCCCTGGACCCTGTCCCGGGCCTAATTCAGAGCTGGGCAGGAGTGACGACAGGCTGTGTTTGACACCCACAGAGGCTTTACTGCCCTGTAGTTCGCAAGCCCATCAGTGCTGACTGCACTGCTTTCTGCCTGCCCTGAAAACTCCAAGACTGAAGGAGGAAGGTCAGTCAGGTTATCATCTCCGTGTTCCCTCCAGTGCAGAACTGTTCCCTATAGTACCTTATTTACACGTGCTATGGTTTGCATGGCCCACAATGACTATCAATTAGCTCCCACAACTTTCAAATTATTTTTCTGGCTTGACAGAGCCTCCCTACCAGCGTATTATTTTTGATGCTAAGTATGCCTTTTTATCTGTTAATTTTGTTTCCAGTTGCTGTTGACTACACCTGGTAAATCTCTTCAAATAAATCCTCCATTCCACTCACACTTCTTGAAACAGTTCTCTTTTCTTCTTTCCCCCACTTACTTTTAATTTAGCATTTTCACACAGTTAGATCTTTTAATCCCTGTCCATAAATTAAGACCTCCACTTCCTTAAAAATTTTAACAGAATTACTCTAAATCACCATCAGTTTCTCACGATCTTTCTTGTTCTGAGTCTTGCAGACAAAACAATCTGCAGCCTATCCACCATCTTCCCAGTACTGGGTACAGTGACAAAGGGCCACCCAGTCTCTGATACATTGTTTTTGTACATAAAATTGCTGTTTGAACTGTTTTCTCTCTCTCTCTTTCTTTTTTCCTCCTTTTTTCTTGGAGCGGGAAAGCTACTAGATTGCATTTCAAATTTATGTCCGACGTACTGCCCATTAATGCTTATGGGCCTTCTCTGAGTTTGTTTCTGCATGTGGGTCCTGTCTGAGGCTTGCAGGTAACATACTCGGTTGTGACACAATTAACATTCCCTTATTCAGGGGCAGGTCTTTTAGGATTTTTCTCCCTTTCTATTATCATAGAAAGTGCCACAAGTAAATGCCACATCCTAAGCTTGTAGCAAGCCATGTGCAATCTCAGTCACGGAAAGCAAATTTTGCATCAAACAGCAACGTTGTCCAGGGCCAGAGCATCCTCTGTGCTGCAAAAATTGGACTTTTAACCCAAAATTTTTTAATTTATGAAGCATATATGTGCAGAATCACAGAATCATAAATTAGTTAGGGATGGAAGGGCTCTCTGGAGATGATCAAGTCCAAGCCCCCTGCCAAAGCAGGGTCATCTCCAGCAAGTTACACAGGAATGCATCCAGGTGGGTTTTGAATGTCTCCAGAGCAGGAGATTCCACATCCTCCCCAGGCAGCCTGTTCCAGTGCTCTGCCACCCTCGGTGTAAAGTTCTTCCTGAGGTTGAGGCGGCATTTCTTGTGTTGCAGTTTATGGCCATTACTCCTCATAGTACTGCTGGGCACTACCGAAAAGAGTCTGGCACCATCCTTTCGGCACCCGCCTTTGAGATATTTGTACGCATTGATGAGATCCCCTCTCAGTCTTCTCTTCTCTGGACTAAACAGGCCCAGCTCCCGCAGTCTCTCCTCGTAACAGAGATGCTCCTGATCCCAAATCATCGTTGTGGTCACTGCCAACCGTCTCCCGCAGCTCCTTGTCTCCCTGGTGCTGCGGAGCACAGAGCGAGACCCAGCACTGCGGGTATAAAGCACAGATGTGTCCGTACAAAGCCCGTGCTGTGTCTATAAAGGGCCCGTCCCAAGTCCTCCTGCGGGATCTTTGTGCCCTCCGCACCCCCGGGCTCCGCGCGCAGCTGCTCCGCGGCGCCCCCCAGCGGCCGGCTGGGCCCGCCCGGCGCCC
>VZTF01009468.1:76416-143326 GCA_013397755.1 Cnemophilus loriae | reverse complement strand
TTTTCCTTTTTTTGGTAGGTATTACATGGTACAGGGCACTGAAACTTGTAGATATTTTGTATGTGACCATGTGTGGAAACTGAACTTCAGGAGGAATGTCTGTAAGTTAAATAAGGAAGATGAAGATACAGTTTAAGTTTAATTCTAACTAAAAAGTTTTTGTTGAAGTTAAATGAATAACAGCATGCTGTTATTCATTTAATAATTGGTAATCTTAATAATACAAATTCTCATGAAGTGCTTCAGTGAGCAAAACAGCAATTATTCCCTTACAGCATGTGGAAATTAGATTAAAATAAATCATTGAGATTAGCAGTTCTTTGCATTTTTTAGTCAGTTTCTTGAAGGAAAGGTATTTAGTTTTTATTTGCTATGCATACTAAGCATAAGGATGTATAACAGTTTTCTTGTGCACTGTCCATGTTTGTATCTATCTGGCACTACTTTTAAATCAGTAAAGACTGTTGGAAGACTGAATTATTTCAACTGCTGTGATAGAAAAAGAAATGAATGTTACATGAAAAGTTTCACTTTATAAAAGTGATCAATTCATTTGTAAGGCTGCACAAATATATACAGGTGGTTAATTTTACACGCTGGTCAGTCAAATACTTCTTTTTTCTTTTATTTTTAATGATCTTGGATATAAAATCAGATTGGTGTTAAGTTTTAATGTAAGTTTTACAACTTGGGAATTTGATATAGCGTTTTGGAAATATTAGGAAGTGAATGCACTTAATTGGTTGCAAATCAAGTCAAATCACTTTCTGTGTCATAGCTTCATTTTCTTTCATTCCCTTGTCACAAGCTATCAGTCTGTTTTGAGAATTACTTGCTTCTGACATAGAAAGGCCTGTCCTCCTTATGAATTTGAATACCCACCCGCACTCCAGTAAGCTTTTGGAAACACTGAGTAGTTAGAAAATTATTTCTGTGATACATGAAGTGTTTCTGTAATGTTCATAACTACTTCTAAAGGAGTCATGTTAACAAAAGAGTAAAATGTGAAGATACGGTGCCAACTAGCCATACCTTTTTCCGTACTTTGTATCTGCAAGATTTGGAAGGACTGGAGTTGGGGTTATTCTGTATCTTTTTGCTATTTTTAATAAGAGGAAGTTATTAGGTAATGAGGATAGTAAAGTTTTATACAGACAGAAGTAGTTTGTAAGCAGTATTAGCAATACAATATAGTGACACTCAATATTTAGCAGACAAGTATTGAGACTACCAGAACAGTCCAGTTTTTGTCTGTGCAAGGAGGAGCCTTTCATGTTATAGTAACACTAGCTGTGTTTGATATATGATTATATTCCTGCAGGTCACTTTACAATTAAAAATGGATTAAAAAAATTAAGTGAAACGTCCTTTGAAATAATCATTCCCACCTTTAAAAAAATACTTTAATTTGACCAACACCATCACATGTGTCACTTGGAAGATTGCTTATCAAAGAGAATGACTTTCAAATTACTTTTGCTTATTTTTGGCCTTTTTCCTTCTTAATACAGCAGTAGATACAATGTTGATTTTTAGTTTGTTACTGAATACGTAATGTTACAAAAATTAACTGCTGAATTGTGTTCAGACGCTATTTGTCACTACAGACAGTATAGTGACTATAGTGACACTATAGACAATGTAATGTTTTGAAATGGATGAGTTAATTCACAGAATAGCGGTTGATTTGCTGTATTTATTTGAATTGTTCAATTCCTGGTCAATATGTGGCCAATATGTTGCCTTTGATTTACGCATTAAGGCTGCTCCCATGTTTTCTTTCAAATTCTTCCTCAAATTTAATGATTGATACTTGCTAGGTGTAGATGGCTGGCAGTGTCATTTCTTAAGGCTGAGGTTTGTGTTTGGGGTTTTTTTAAGTTGGCAACTCTCAACTATCTGTCTAGGCACTTTTCTATGGAAGCTTGTGTTTCTTATGATGTATTTTTCCCACTGCTGTATCTGTACCATCCAGTCAAACTTCAGTGAGGTGCAGACACTAAAAGTTGGTGGTGATGGCCTCGCATTATTAGTTTATACATGGCATAATATAAGCTGTGGTTATTTTAATTCTAAAGGCTACTGCAGTATAAATAGCTAAAAAATGGCACTACTTATGATAGGCTGTCAGTAGCAGCTGTTTAAACTGAAATCAGTAATTGTAATATCAATAAAAAGACTAAATTGTTTTAAATTTAGATCATCCAGTTGGAAAGAGCAGTGAAATTCTTTGGAGTCTTAAGCATATTTCCACATGTTCTACATAGCTGCTTTGTAAATAATTGGCATACAGACTGCTGGATTGAGTTTACCTGGACAGTGGCCAAACGTATTTTGTGTCGATTTTTTTCAGTCATGGTGTGTATGCCTGGCGATTGATAAAAGGGTGTCAGAAGCAGCATTACGTGGTGATAGATCTGCAGGATGTGATATGCATAGCTGGCACTGTTCCAGTCATCAAAGCCAGCAAAATATACATTAATAGTTGTGAAACAATAGTAAGGATGTTGGTGTTACTGATACCCTTTGGCTTATTTGTCTTTAATATGCTTTTATGTTACAATTTTTAAAATATCTTAAAAATACTGACTTGAAGGTAGAAACATCTGCCAGTTGCAGAGCTCTGCTGTGAAGACTGGTGTATGGAGTTGAGTACACCCTGAAACAGCAGTTTTAACAGTGTTAACTGCTGGCTCAGCCAACACCCATGTGCATCTAGTTTTGCCTTTATCAATAAGTGCATAACCAGCCATTCTTTAGTTCTGGATTGGCTGCTGTAGTTTCATTTTAACTAGACTTTCAGGAGCATAGCAAAAAGACTTAAAGTCTATGTGTATTGGTAAGTTTGTATATTGGTCTGCATTTGACATCTTCCTCTCTTAGGAATGTTAAGGTCTTGTCCTTTCTTAGTTGGCGTATTGACAATTTTCTAGTCTATGATGTCAGATGAGACAGAGAATTATAGCTGATAAGCTATGTATGCCAAGTTCACCAACTTTCAATCCACCTAAATTTGCTTAAATCTCTGCTCCTGCAAATGAAAATTTTGTTGGTCTCAGTAGAGATTGTAATGTGGCCAGACCTATAACTGACTAAATGCTGTTAGTGTTAAAAATTGCCTGAGGTATTAGAAAGGTGGAAAATCACTTCCCTTTCTATGAACTAGATTTAACTTTATCACTCTTGGTGTAACATGTAGTTTCAGGTGCCACTTTGTGTTGGGATGTCTTCCTCAGCTTACTTGTTAGTAAATGATTGTAAAATCACTGGCCACTATTCAGAAATGTTGCAGGAAAAGAATATTTTGCAAGTTAAGCTCACTGTCAATAAATGAAGCAATCTAGTATTTTCTATGAGTTTTTTCTTAAAATGTTTGAATTTTGCACTTAAATTATGCTTCAGGGGACAAAATATGTTCATAACTCTACTATAATTGCAAAAACCTGAGTCATAAGCTTTTGAAAATAACTTTTTACACATCTTTTGTATGAATTTGATTAGTGTGTCAGCTAAATTTTGGCATCTGCTGGGCCTGGATTGAGACTCAGTTTGTTCTGGATAACTCAGTTTGCTCTTATTCTGCTATTGATATTTTTCTAGTTGCTGGAATTGAGAGCAACAAAGAAGCTTTAAAATGTGCTGTGAGTTCTTTTTCAGATGGTTCACAAAACAGTTTGAGGAAGAAGCAGGAGATGAATTTACATGTGAAGTTTCGAGAACTGAAAGATAAGGAGAGAAGGAGTGAGGAGTGGATGTTTTTGGATATTAGTGGGGAAACCACCGCAAAATGCCCAGTGCCCATTAGAAAATACTTATCGGAGCAATCTTTAAGTCTCTACATCCTTTTTCTGCATACCAAAACTTGCAAACCATTAGATGAACATGTGCTGTCTTGGTGACTTGACAACAGAAGATAAAAACAAGCTGCTATATGATAATCTGCTAATATAAAATGCAGAATAATAGGTCTACATTGTGGACCTAAGGTGTCTGGATCTGCTGGTGAAAGAGGATATTGAATTTAGAGGAGAGTAATTATAGTTTGACCAGATACCTCTGAATTTCGCTTTTCTGGTTTTTTTTTTCCTTTAGCTTTATTTACTCTTACTGTGCCTTGTTAGAAAGGAGCTAAGTGCTATGAAATCACATGTGCAAGAGCGACAATGTGTCAAAATTATTTGTGTAGACCTACATCAAGTTCTTATAATTGAATTGGAAATGGGACATACTTACTATTTCTGCAGGGTATTAAATAAGTATGAAATATTCTTTCTTATAAACTTAAATATGTATGAATTTCACATGTTTTGCTTTGGAATTTGCCATATTTAAGCCTGTGTGAACAATACATTTTTGGCAGAAAGAATGTATTAGTCGAAAGACTTCACCTTGAGTTTTAATTTATTTCTATAAAGTGTTAGGCTTTTAAAGCAGATCTCAGGCACACTTTTGACTAGCGTTTCTTTAATTAAACACTTCAGTATAAAGAGTGAAGTGTGCATTCTTGATATCAGAGTCTGAAAAAAAAAAAAGAGTGTATGAAGATAAGAGCTGTAGACTGTACAAATACACTCTTAACCCTCACATGACCTGAAGATTTCTAGTGCTTTCTTTCCTAACCCATGGTAGTTTACTTAGAGACTAGAAATACAACAGTAAGGCACACTGTGTATCACTGTCTTGTTGGCATTCAAAACAAAAGCCTACCAAAAATAGAAGTAAGGAAGTTTCCTGAAACTGTCTTAACTTTTAAAAGCCAGTCATATTACTAGGAATGGGCAGAGAACCATTAGAAAAGAAGGTGTACTTTGTGAATGTGGAAACTTGCTAGCAGTGTAACAGAAACTGATGATCTTATGAGCAGTTAACTGAATTTGCCAGGCTAAGGATGTAGGAAATTTTAATCAGGTTGCAGCGTAGATATTAATATGAACTTTCTGTTAATCAATTTTGTGTGAAGCTGAGAAGCTCTATGCCTGAGTCTGTGATATGTATTATGTGTTCTAAAGAAAAAGGTAGATGTAAGTTGTGTGGTTTTAAAAGCAGTCAACCATGTAAGAGACTTTGTTACGTTAGGAGGGGGTCTAGAGAGTTTGTCTCCATTTTTTCCTTCTCCTCCAGTGAAGTACACGTATCTGAAGTTAAGTAAAACCTTCACCTAGTTGCAGCCAAATAGTTAGATATTTAGCTCTGGTGTCCAATACTTGCTTTCTAGTTTTCTATGAATATTTTCAAACAGGTGGCACTGGTGCTTACTAGAAATTTCCCCACATGGTATTGGAAATGGAATGCCATTAAATATAAAAGACTATGCAATGTCATGCTAATGAAAAATAATCTGCATGTAAATCATAAGTTGCTTATAACATAGATGTCTGCATGTTGTGTGTTGAGGGCGTTTTTTTTCTTGTCCAAGGACATCTTAACAAGAAGAGCGGAGGGGTTAAGGTGGAAGTTAAGGTAAAGGCCTAAGAAAGTATTAAGAGTAGTTTGTCTGGGTGTATAGTTCCCTTGACAAAATATCATGCTGCTTTAGAATATACCGGCAGTCTCAAGGGTCCCAGCTGAGATGAAGGGTTTGTTGTGATGGGTTGTGTTTTCCATTGTGTAAAGTCATCGCTTCAAAACACGAAAATCAAAAGAGATGTCAGATGAAGAGAGGAAGAACTAAGGGGTAGGTGAAAACAAAGCCAATATTGGGTTAGCCCAGCTTTAATTTTCGTGCAGATCTCACTATTTTTTATTAATTGCTGGAGATTGAGAGGAAGGGAAATTTAACAAAGGAAATGAGAAAAGTGAAGCAACATGGAGGTAGCCAGCTTAAGTTTCTTTTTCATACTTGAAAGCAGATACAAAATCCCTTATAGAATAGAGTATTCCAGTTGGAATATGGAATATAAACAGTGGTCATCTAGTTCAACTGCCTGACCAATTTTTAGCTAACTAAAAATTGAATCAAATTAGTAAGGGCATTGTCTAAAGACATCTGGAACACTGGCAGTCTTGAGGAATCAACCACCTCTGGAGGGAGCCTGTTTAGTGTTTGAACACCTCTCAGCAAAGAAAAGTTTCCTCATGTCAAGGCTGAATGTCTCCTAACACAGTTTTGAGCCATTTCCATGTGTCCTGTCGCTGGATACTGGGGACCTCCCTCTCCGCTTCTCCTCAGGAAGCTGTAGAGAGCAACAAGATTCAGCATCCATTTCTCCAAACTTGACAAATCCAAAGTCTTTAGTAGCTCCTCACAGGACATTTCCTGTAGCCCTGTCACCAACCTGGTTGCCCTCTTCTGAGTACATCCAAAGACTTTCAGATCGTTCTTAATTTGTGGGGGCCCAGAACTGCTCACAGCGCTCCGGGAGAGGCAGTGCCAGTGCTGAGAACAGCAGGACAATCACCTCTGTGGCCCAGCTGACTGGGCTATGTTTGATGTACCTCTGGGTGGGGTTTGCCCTGGCACACTGGTGGCTCACACTGAGCTTGCTGCCAACCAGCACCCCCGGGTCCCTTTCTGCAGGGCTGCTCTCCAGCCCATTCCTTTCCCAGTTTGTGTTTGTGCCAGGTGTTATTCAATGCCAGGGGCAGTGTCCGGTGTCTGTTCTCGTTAAGTTGCATGCCCTTGATGATTGCTCAGTGCACCAATTTATCCAGATCCTTCTGGAAGGCCTCTTGTCCCATGAGAGAGTCAACAGCACCTCCCAGTTTGGAATCACCAGCAAGCTCTCTAATGGTGCATTCAACTCCTGCATCCAGGTCATTGACAAATATATTGGACAGCACTGGCCCTAGAATTGAGCCCTGAGGAACACCTCTGGTGACCTGTCTCCAGCCACCTGTAGCCCCATTCACTGCCATCCTTTGAGTTCTGTCTTTCAGACAGTTCTACGTCCAGTGCACCATGACTCTACTCATCCCACAGTTGGACAGCTTGTCCAGAAGGATGTTGTGGGGGACAGTATAAAAGACAAAAAAGGCAAAACTCACTAAAAGGCAAAAATCCTACATCCACTGTCTTCCCTTCATCTGCTGGATGGGTGACCTTATTCTAGAAGGATATCAAACTAGCTAAAACAGGACTTTTCCTTTGTCAACCCAAGTCGATGGTGCGTAATGATTGCATTGTCCGTTAAATGCCTTACACTAGCATTTGGTATAATCTTCTCCATAATTTTTCTGAATGTTGAGGTGAGACTAACAGGTCTGTATGTTCCTGGGTAATCCCTCTTGCCCTTCTTATAAAATGAAATAACATTGGTTAGCTTCTATTCAGTGGGGACCTCCCCAGACTCCCAAGACGTTTAGTAGCTGATGGAGAGGGGTACTGCTGTAACATCCATTAGCTTCTTCAGTACTCGGGTAAATCCCATCAGCTCCCGTGAACTTGTGAATATTCAGCTGCTACACCTAGTCGCTGAGAAGTGTCTAAACAAATGGGAAGCCACTATTCCTGAAGTCATTCTCTGAATCTGGGAGCTGGGCAGACAAAAGTGTATCTGTATTACTAAAGACCAAGGCAAAGGAAAGTGTTGAAGGTCTCCACACTTCTTCACCCTTAATAGTCAGATGACCATCTTCAATGAGTATCAGTCTGGTATTTTCTTTAGACCTGCTCTTGCTACTAGTGTGCTTTAAAAAGCCCTTCTTGTTGTCTAACACAATACCAGTCAGTTTCAACTCTAACTGAGCTTTGGCCTTTTGCATCTTGTCCCCTGCATATATGAACCACAGCTCTGACAAATTCCTGCAAAGCCTGAACTTGTTTCTAGATAGATACAATTTCTTTTTCCTCTTGAGCTCGATGAGGAGTTCTTTGTCCGACCAAACTGGTCTCCTGTTCCGTTTACTTGAGTTTTGATACAATGGAATTGCCTGCTCCTGTGCTTTTATGTAGTGAAGAATTCCATTTTAATTCTGGTTCGGGGGATTTTCTTAAACCTGTTTAATTTTTTCAGGTAAAAATATCAAACATTTTGATTTTTATAACTGCCTGGCAGCCTTGTTTTCATAGTACATAAATGGGGAAACAAAAGCTGGTTTAAAACTATTAATATTTAGGGTTTTAAAACTTTTTTTAAACTGTTAATATTTGGGGTTTTAAAACTTTTTTTTAACTATTAGCATGGTGAGATTTGGATTGTAATTTGTGTAATTGTGTTTGCTCTCTTGCAGGAAATACAGCACTACATGACTGTGCAGAATCTGGAAGTTTGGAGATCATGAAGATGCTTCTCAAGTATTGTGCTAAAATGGAAAAGGATGGTTATGGAATGACTCCCCTTCTGTCAGCCAGTGTGACAGGCCACACAAATATTGTGGATTTTCTGACCCAGCATGTGCAGACTAGTAAGGCTGAGCGCATAAATGCCCTGGAACTTCTAGGAGCAACATTTGTGGACAAAAAGAGAGATCTGCTTGGTGCTTTGAAATACTGGAAGAGAGCTATGGAAATGAGATACAGTGATAGGACTAATATCCTCAGCAAACCTGTGCCACAAACACTAATTATGGCTTATGATTATGCTAAAGAGGTAAACAGCTCAGAAGAGCTAGAAAATCTTATTGCAGACCCAGATGAAATGAGAATGCAAGCATTATTAATTAGAGAACGTATTCTTGGCCCTTCTCACCCAGACACATCCTACTATATTAGATACAGAGGTGCTGTGTATGCAGACTCCGGAAACTTCAAGCGTTGCATCAACTTATGGAAGTATGCTTTGGACATGCAGCAGAGCAATCTTGATCCGCTGAGCCCTATGACAGCCAGCAGTTTGCTATCATTTGCTGAACTTTTCTCCTTCATGCTTCAGGATAGGGCAAAAGGCCTGCTAGGCACTACTGTCACTTTTGATGATCTAATGGGTATACTGTGCAAAAGCGTTCTTGAAATAGAACGGGCCATGAAACAAACCCAGTGTCTTCCTGATCCGATACAGCTGAACAAAGCTCTTTCCATCATTTTGCATTTAATTTGCTTGTTGGAGAAAGTACCTTGCAGCTCAGAACAGGAACATTTTAAGAAACAAACTATTTACAAGTTTCTTAAGCTTCAGCCTAGGGGAAAGAATAACTTCAGTCCACTACACCTTGCTGTTGACAATAATACTACATGTGTCGGTCGCTACCCAGTTTGTAAATTCCCCTCTCTACAAGTTACTGCTATCCTGGTGGAATGTGGTGCTGATGTAAATGTCAGAGACTCTGATAACAACAGCCCATTGCACATTGCTGCACTGAACAACCATCCAGACATCATGAATCTTCTTATCAAGTCAGGTTCACATTTCGATGCCACAAACTCACATAAACAAACAGCTAGTGATTTGCTGGATGAGAAGGAAATAGCAAAAAATTTAATCCAGCCCATAAATCATACCACTTTGCAGTGTCTTGCTGCTCGTGTGATAGTGAATCATAACATATCCTATGCAGGGCATATCCCTGAAAAACTAGAGAACTTTGTTTTGCTCCACAGATGATAGTGTGGCGTCCCCGAGTACTGTTTTTGAAGCACGACATGGTGATATTTTTCTTGAGCACTGTTGTGATACACCAGCGTTCCCGTAGCTTGCTCCATTTTGCTCTCATTGGCTAGCATTGTTAGCATCAGATCTGCAGAGTTGGTTACCCAGTATTTAATATGAATATGCCATATAATATATTTTGTGGATTATTTAGAAATGTAATGCCATATTTAGACTTTTTAAATTGTCTGCCAAAGGCTTGTCTTTTCTGGTCTTATTTGCCTGTTGGGTGTTTGGGACTGAGTTGCATATTTTCCACTGATGTCTTTTTACTATAACTGTTGTGTGAATTTTATACGGTTGGAAGCCCATCTTTTTTTGGTTTTGCTTGAGCGTTTCTACTCTTAATCTCTTCTTTTTCTATGGACTCATTGCTAAACTGTGCAAGTTGTATGGACTTGTTAACATTTGCAACTACCATAAGTGCTTTTATCTTCTCTATGCACTGGCTTAAACATGACTGTTGTGTGTGAGCATATTTCTATGCAGCACTTGGCCAATTTCAACTTAAATGCCAATCTTGTTTTGCAGTTTGTTTGGAGCTCTCTTGAGAATGCTGTCTTCATAGCATGATGAATTTTGGAGTTATTTATCAGCTCTCCAAACTTGGGTTTGACTTTTTTGACTGCTGTGACTGAGGTTGCTTTCATTTTGATCCTGTGGAAATTTTTCCTAAATTTGGGAGAAGAAAATCTTGCTTTTTCTGATTGTAGTCCACTTGAACGTTAAATCTGAAAATTGTTCTATTGCATCATGCAGCTGGGGGAGGAGTCTTCATTATGTACAACTGACACCTTCCCCTCTGCACTAACGTCTTGCTTGTGCTGGTTATGTGACTAGATGTGAAGTTTGCTCAAAGTTTAACCTCAAACCTTAATGATACACTTTTTAATGAGAAATAGATGAAATATATGCTCTGCTTTAAAATCTGCAAATCAGCTTTAGCTGCAAAAGAAAACTAAAGCATGTTGATGGCATGGTGTTTATCAGTCCAGATCTAGACATCATATAGTGTAATAAGTGGCTGTCTACCACGGTATTGAAAGTTCTATAGCAGTGTCCTTTTTTCTTCATTTTAAGTATCTTTATAAATACTTGCATGGATTTTTCATCTCTACTATGTCAGTTGTGCTTAACAAAAGCGGAAGTTCTGTTGTGTATATAGCTCCTATTAAAGTACCTATTTTTTATAATATTTGCACAACAGCTTAGCTTTTGCAACAGAAAGGGCTCTTTTGACTTGATAAGTCTATAAATGAAGATCATAAATGTGAGTGCGATTCAGGTAATTAATATAATTCAGCACTTTACTGTTGATTAATAGTAGGATTTATTATGGCATATTAGCCCTACAAATGTCTTAAAATGAAATTAATTTCTGTTGGATAGGATACAGTTTACTTGCAAATTTACTCGTCTAGCATACTGGGTATTTTTGACTTAATGTTTCATCTCAGTTGTGGGCAGTAAGTGTGCCTATGAGGTTCTTTCTCCAGAAATCCAACAACTTGTTTTATGCCTTTGTCAGCGATAAGAGATATTTAGAATCCAAATTAATTAGGTTAGGAGGGTCTTTTTAATACTTTAATTTTTAAGTTGATGTTAGAACATTTTTGTCATTTGTGATTGAACTTGAGGAAGAACATGTCTTGGGAGCACATAAGAATAGCCCTTCTTTGTTTTTGGTCTGTTTTGGCATTCCTGCCAGTGTATGGCAGTGTACAGGTGCCTACTAGCTTAGCCATTTTTGCAAAAAATATGGGGATGTTTTTAAGCAAAGATATGTTGAAAGCAGTGCTGTTTGTGTATTGTCACTACCAGACTTGCTGTTTTGGAGCAATTTTCACCGGTTTGTCCCTTGCTGTGTCTATGTTGTATAACATTACGAGAATCATAGAATAATTTACGTTGGAAAATTATTACCTTAATTATTACCTTAATTAAGGATTACCTTAAATCCTTAAGGTCATTGAGTCCAACCTTTAACCCAGCACTGCCAAGTCCAGCACTAAACCATGTCCTTAAGTGCCACATCTACATGTCTTTCAAATACCTCCAGCCATGGTGACTCAACTGCTTCCCTGGGCAGCCTGCTACATTGTTTAACCACCCTTTCCATGAAGAAGTTTTTCCTAATATCCAGCCTGTATCTCCCTTAATTCAATTTGAGGCCATTTCTCCTTGTTGTATCACTTGTTACTCAGGTGAAGAGGCCAACCCCCACCTTGCCGCAACCTCTTTTCAAGTAGTTGTAGAGAGTGGTAAGTTCTCCACTGAACCTCCTTTTCTCCAGGCTGAACAGCCCCAGCTCTCTCAGCCGCTCCTCATCAGACTTGTGCTCCAAACCCTTCCCCAGCTCCACTGCCCTTCCCTGGACACCCTCCAGCACCTCGATATCTCTCTTGTAGTGAGGGACCCAAAACTGCACACAGCACTCGAGGCATGGCTTCGCTGCTGCCCAGTACAGGAAGACAATCACTTCCCTAAACCTTCTGGCCACACTATTGCTGATACAGGCCAGGATGCAGGTTTCTCTTGCATCACACGAGACTAAACTCTAGTCAGTTGACTCAGTTGCTGTGATTTGTAATGCTTAAGACATATACCACTCAGCTTTTCATTTGTGAGGATGTGTAGTTTGGTTTTTGAATTTATATATTTTCATGCTTTTCTGCTATTCTGTAAGTGGGGATAATCAGCAAATCGTATCATGCTAGAAATACATTATGCATCAAGTCATGATAATAATTCTTTTTGTATAGGTCACAGAGAAAAGGGTTTTTAGAGTTTTTTACTTTGGAATCTGTTCTGCTCTTCAGTGGTTTTAGTTTAAATTTCTGTCTTTATAACTGACAATTGCCCTGTTTAAAATTAGTTGGACATTATTAGCCGGTTGTTCAGCCTGAGGAAGAGAAGGCTACAGGGAGACATTATAGGACTTTCCAGTACCTAAAGGGGGCTACAAAAGAGCTGGAGAGGGACTTTTTGCAAGGTTGTGGGGTGAAAGGACGAGGGGGAATAGCTTTAAACTGAAAAGGGTGAGATTTAGCTTAGATATGAGGAAGAAATTGTTTACTGTGAGCATGGTGAGGCACTGGCACAGGTTATCCAGGGGAGTTGTGGATGCACCATCCCTGGTAGTGTTCAAGGCTGGGCTGGATGGGGCTCTGGTCCAGTGGAAGGTGTTTCTGCGCATGGCAGGGAGGTTGGAACTAGATGATCTTTAAGGTCCCTTCCAACCCAAATCATTCCATGATTTATGACCGTTAGTCCAGAAATATAATGTAAAAATTGTTAATTGTTAGCAGTTTTTTAAATGGAAAGCATTCCCAAATGTGAAAGCATATCACTATTAGTTCTGTGTAAATCTAGTGAATATTGCTACAAGAAAGGCTTACTGTGTTAGCTGCTCTTTAGAAACAAACCAGGCTGTTAGTACATGCTGATTTATTGCACGAATTTCCGTCTAAATATCTACTGATGTGCATTAGTCCAAAGGATTTATCACCTCTATGCTGAATTTAAATTTTTGTGGTGAGGAAGCCCTCTGCTGAAGAGAATACTTATCTTGCCAGATAAGTTGGACTTACGTGTCCTGACAGGTGAGTTGTGCATTTATGGCCACTTTGCATTTAGACCTGTGTGTTTACACTACTCTGTTTTATTTATCTTAATTTTAATTTTGTAATATTTTTAAATCATTCTTTTGCCATTTTTCTCTTTTCTTCCTATTTGGCCTTTTTTTCTGATGAAACATACTGCTTCTGAGCTACTGACACAGAAAAATGCTGAGAACACTGCAGAAATAATTATATGCCCTGCAGGGGTGAAACAGGTTTTAAATTGATTAAACGGCTTACAGATATGGGCCCCCTAGAGACAAAGCAATTGATACCTCCTTGCTTGTTGAGACCTCTAAGTTACATTTTTTGGAGAAAGGGATAAATACATAAAGCAGCTTTTCTTCTAATTATTGTGGGTTTCAGCTGAAGTACTTCAACAGGGAAGATGAAAAATATTCTCTTAAAACAAAAATCTAAAATTATATTCCTATTTTTGTATCACTTAGGCTGGTAACAAGATTCCAGCTGTCTGCAGTGTCTCTGTTCAGTTTGTTCAGTGCAGTGTAAAGACACTTTCTGAAATGCAAGGCAACATTGTGGTTAGTTTTCCATATGTACTTCATAACACTCCCTGGATAGGAAGTAGTTTAGTGTATTTGCTAAGTCCACAAAGAGTTGTCTTTTAACAACTGTTTTGCAACTGGTTAAAATTAACCTCTCTCAATTTTTACAAACACTACTTTAAAGAAAGTAATGCAGTGCTATAGCAAAATCCTTAAAGGAGGATTTGTAATTAGATAAAAACCTTTTGAGGAAAAGCGTGCCTCTCTTCAGTTTTGTATCAGCTGCAAGGTGACAGTGGCAGGATATGGCTGCTCTCAAAATAGCTTCCTCATGCTTTGAAATACAGAGTGGAATGACTGTTATACTCTAAAATGTTGAGAAGCATGAAAAAGTAGACTAAACACTAATTTTACCTGCTGTGACTACAGTGATGCCAACTGGTATTTAACGCTTCAAAATAATTTTGGTAATTTTGATGAGAGACATACTAGACTGCTCATATTTCTTGGCTTTGAGTGTAAAAGTAACTGTTGAGCCCTCAGTGAGGGCAGAACAAAAAGCTGTTGTTGGTTTGGTTTTAAATAACGTTGTATTTGTGTTCCATTCTATTGCAAAAACTTCCTATGCAGGGCTAGCTCCGCATATGGAAATACTGCAGTTTCTTTTTTACGTGAAGTAATTTAGCTTTAACAGTAATGTAAAAAAGGAATAACAAGCATATTTCTCTGCTCCTACTCTCTTTAGGCTCCAAATGCAGATTACATTAAAAATATGTTTTGGAGAACACCTGTCTGAGTGTATGTATCTGTTTTCTCTAGGATATTGCACTACTCGTTGGTAAACTACTTTTCCTGTTGAGTAGCTAAATGTGAATGCTGCAGCTTTGACCTTCCTGTCATTAAGAATTGTACCTTAAGCAACAGGTCATGTTTCATGCTCCTTTCTGTGAAATGGTGGTCTGGCAAAGCCTTTAAATTTTGGTGGTGGGTAATAGTAAAGAAAAGGCTTAAACTGGATGATACCGGAGAAATTCTGTTCCCAGTTTCTAGACAGAGCAGTTAGTAAGACTGTTAACTGGGTGGAAACATAGTACTTTCAGTTTGTAACCTAAAAGTAGATAGCAGTGCCTTGTAAGAAGTAAGCAGCAGACAGTTTTCAAGAAAGGACAAATTAATTTTCTTCTTCAAGCTTTTCAAGGATCTTCCATATTGCATAAACAATTTGAAAAATAGAGGAATAGAACATTTCAAGGGTGAGAGAAGCAGAAGATCCTTATTAGAGGCAGCTAGAGAATTGAAGACTTTGAAGAACATTGCCAATGTAATTTCAAAATACCTTTGTAGTTAGGCACAGTAGTCACAGTCTTGTCCTCTAAGAAAGTGTACATTTCAGAGAGCTGGAACTTTAGATTAGGCCTGATCAGTAACAACAGCATCAAAAAAGATGAGGTTCTGGATGAGGACAACTGCTCCAGAGCTTTCACAGTAAGATAATTGTCACACAGATGGCTTTAGTGAATTTTTAAGAAAATTAGATTCTCTTGATTAGGAAAGGGAAAAACTGGAAAGGATCATTTACATCATTATTCATCCCTCTGCAGATGCAGATGATCAAAGATGTCTGCTGTTACCTAGGCTGTGTAACCATGCAGAAATGCTTCTTGCCAGTAGCAAATGCTGGCTGGTGGTTGCAGACCAAAACTTATCATACAAAGTAGCGCAGGATTAGGGCAAAAGAGTCCAAGTGTGAGGTGTGTTGCTCTGGCAAAGGCAATACTTTTGTTTGTTCTGCACGTAATATCCAGAGGGCCAAGTGCCGTCCACAGTGAACAGCAGAAGGCTCTTCTCCCTCACGCCAAACTCTTACCTTGCAGTTGATCTCCAGCATTCAGAAAAATTGAGAAGAGGCTGTACTCAGAAGTTATGAACAACAGTGTTGAGTTATGCACACAGGGGAAAAAAAGAATTGCTTTCTGATTCATGTAAGTGTCTGTCAGAAGCCAGTGAGTGTGAGCCAATGTAAATTATGAAAATGGCAACCACATCTCCCATCAGATCATAAGACATGGTCAAGAGGCATGATCTGGGTTCCTCTCTGAAGTTCAAACAGTTGCTTCTATCATATCTCCTGAAGATTTATCAAGGCATAAGTTCCTTACCAAAATTTCTCCTTAGACGGTTATTTGGAACTCCTGTCTATCAGTAATTGGCAACATAATTCCCATTTGAAATACATGTTTTCCTAGTTTTGTATGTGTGATCTTATAGTTTCAGCACTTATTGGTCCTTCAGAGAGAGGTGTCCTCTCCAGCCTTCATGTGGTTAGGCTGAACCAACCAACCAAAAGAACCCCCAAGCTGTAAGAATGAGCAAAAACCAGAATAATCCAGAGTCAAGTAAGCTGACAGAATGGTTTGGTTTTCCCTTTTCCCCCTCTCTTGATTGTATGCTACCAAAAAAACCCCAGGATCCACTGGTTCACTAAACACTTTTTGCTGCTGAACCTGCAATCTAAATTGCCAATTCTTTCCTTTTTACAATGAGAGGGATTTTTTACAGTGAACAGTTGATTGTTTTCTCTTCAGATTCTATAGCTTGTATTGTCCTATTCTACTATTTTAGGTGCCTGGATGTCGCTTTGTTCCATTCATACACAGCATTATCCTAACTGGAATGTGAGGCCAAATGTTCAGTGAATGAGCCAGACTTGGATTATTTTTTGTTTCCATCCCATAGTTTCAAAATAGTGAACTTGCTTTTCTCTCATTGTCTTCCTTTTTTGCATGTGTGGCTACCACGCTTGCACTGTACTTTTTATTGGCTAGCCTGTAAGATAGGGTCCTCCTTAGATGACTGTGCTCCTTCTGGTTTTCTGGCTAAGGGAAACACATCACCCACTTTATCATGCTTTGTTTTCCCATAGTACCTGAAATGGAAACTTCAGGGAGTTAAAAACAAAAAGAAACAAGCAAAAAATCCCCAAAACAAAATCCAACAAAAAGCCCAACTCCTTTATCTTCTCCCGTTTCTCCTCTACTCCCACAGAGTGTCACAGACTTTTGATCCTTGGATGAACTCCTCCGTTCTACAGATCTCCTTTCTAATACAAGTGTAACCATAGTTTTCAGTTTCTCTTCTGATGTTAAATGTAAGTTGACACGTACGCTGGCTTGTTTTTCCTCTTGCTTGTAGGTGGTTACTGCCTATCGTGCGTAACATCCCGTAACCCACGTTCTGCTTTGAGCTGGGTTGTGAAAATGACATAATGTAGTTGATTGCTAAAGGTGGATCTACCACATCATTAACTGTTGGAAAATGAGTCAGCTGTGCCACATGCATTGCTGATACTTCCTCCTGACAGCATGACTGACCTTAGTGCAAAGTGCTGTTGATGTGTTGGAAAGAAATATTTGCTCCATTATACAAATACAGAAACTAAGGCACAGACTCAATGACCTCTTAAAATGACCTCAGGAAGTATAGGCTGTAGCAAGAAACAGGGTTCAGATCATTTGGCTCCAGGGACTTTAATTTTGAGACTCTTTGCTCCAGGTATGGTTTAACATTGATAATTTCATAAATGAAGACTGCTATAAAACAAAACAAAACCACAAAGAATTTCTTAGGGAAATCAGGCTAATGTTATTGCACAGTTTTAATGTATGTGTCTGTCATTCCTCTCCCTAATTTTTGAACATGTTAGGCTAGTTTAATAAACTCAACAGAAATAGAGCAGCCTGCCTATGTGTGTCTGTAACTTCCTTGAGTGAGCAGATGGCAGAGTCCGTACTAACAGTTCCCACTGAATAAGAGGATTTGGCAGGAGCTTGACTCTTATTAGGCATGAGAGAATCCACACAGGAATTAAAATACTTAGGACCATGAAAAAGTCTTTGATCACAGCCCAGGCTTTACTAGAGAGCAACAGATCTAGTCACTATTCAGGATGTGCCATACTTGAATTACATCGTATACAGTTGCTGCACCTGTTCATCAAGGTGGTAGCATCTGGCCATCAGATTATCCTGGTTTGTATAGTCTAATCTCCCTCATTAGGCACTCGGTGTCCTGAGTTTGCTGTAATTGCACAGACTGTAAATGAAAATTGGCCAAGCTGCACAAAAATGAGAAACTCTAGGACCTTCTGTGGCTTTATACTGGCTATATTACTATACATGCCAAAATGGTCTGAAGTTAATTCTATTGAGTAGTTATTATTGACTGCTAAGAAGGTTAGGGGAAACCATGACTCCCAGTTCATCTGTAAGAGTTCTGACCTCGTTTGCATCATGATTTCTGTTGACCTTGAAACAAGACCAGACTCCATGATCACCCTTTTTCAAAATCTTTCAGTTCTCAAATCTGGAAACTGTTGTGTTAAAAAGCTCAAAGTGACATAAAATCTGTAAGAGGAGACATGTATCTGGTGAAGAACTGTTCTGTGGAAAAACAGATCTGGCACTTCTGCCCAGGGATGTCTGTGCTCCGCTGAGCCTCCAGTGGAAATTTTCCTGAGATGCCTGCTTCTGTCCATGCCTTTGCCTAATTTTCCAGCTCTCATGAATTCTTTGTGCAGCAGTGTTTCTCTAGCTGTGATGCCTTGCCCTCATGCCCCTCTGAATGCAGCAGTGCACAGGGACTGCCCTTGCCCTGGGCTGCCACTGAGAACCAGCTACTGAACTAGTCAGCCCCTCTCTGACAGTGATGCTTGGGAAAGTGCAGTGCAGGTGATACACAATGGCAGCTATTTCAAAATAAAAAACAAGACTAAATGCTCAGGTTTCCCTCCATCCTTTGTGACCCTTTCTAGATGTGCCATCATTACTTATCATTATCATCATCGTGTTCTCTGCTGTCTGCCTTTATTGTTCCTAGTTGCTCTGTGGAGCTTCTTACCTCCCACTGTTCCTCTGCTGCCATTGTGGCTGAGTCAAGCCTACGCTGAAATGGGAGATGCTTGGAGAGAAGTGGTGCTTGCTATGCCTTAGGCAGCTTGTGCTGTTTCTAAGCTGTGTCAGTTGGGAAGCGGAAAGTCTGGAAGAAACACAGGATTCAGCTTGCTTGTCCTTTCTTTATCTGCTTGGTGAGGGTGCTTAGCCTTCTGTCATGGTTTCACCCCAGGCAGCTGCTCGCTTACTCCACCACCAGTGAGATCAGGAAGAGAATTGGAAGGGTAAAAGCCAGAAAACACATAGGTCGAGATAAAGGCAGGTTAATAGGGAAAGCAAAAACCACACACACAAGCAAAACAAAACAAGGAATTAATTCACTGCTTCCTGTTGGCAGGCAGGTGTTCAGCCGTCTCCAGGAGAGCAAGGCTCCATCATGTGCAATGGTGACTTGGGAGGACAAACACCATCACTCCTACTGTCCACCCTCTTCCTGCTTCCCCACAGCTTCATGTACTGCTNTGGTTTCACCCCAGGCAGCTGCTCGCTTACTCCACCACCAGTGAGATCAGGAAGAGAATTGGAAGGGTAAAAGCCAGAAAACACATAGGTCGAGATAAAGGCAGGTTAATAGGGAAAGCAAAAACCACACACACAAGCAAAACAAAACAAGGAATTAATTCACTGCTTCCTGTTGGCAGGCAGGTGTTCAGCCGTCTCCAGGAGAGCAAGGCTCCATCATGTGCAATGGTGACTTGGGAGGACAAACACCATCACTCCTACTGTCCACCCTCTTCCTGCTTCCCCACAGCTTCATGTACTGCTCATATGGTCCGGAATATCCCTTTGGTCACCTGTCCCAGCTATGTCTCCTCCCAGCCTCCCATGGAGCCCCAACTTCCTCACCAGTGTGGCAGGACAAAATGCACAAAAGGCCTTGGCTCTGTATAAGCCCTGCTCAGCAAAAGCAAACACAGCTCCATATTATCAACTCTCTGTTCAGCACAAATTCAAAACACAGCCCCGTACAAGCCACTGAAGAAAACTCTCCCCTAGCTGAAATCAGCACACTTCCTCATTTATGTGAAATGTGAGCTCTGTTAATCACACTGCACAGTGGGTTTTGTTTCACATGATGTTGCAGATGTACTCCCCAGGTATTGCTGGTGTAAGCTGTTAAAGATTCCATAGGCAGATCTCATCCTGGAATCACTAATACCTGGATTTCCTCCCATGCGGAAGGTACCTGAAAAGCTTTGCGCCTGTTTAACACCTGTTTCCTAACCTGCTGATTTTTTGCTCTTGAAAATCTGCCTTAAAAGTGTCATTCTCTCAGTGTCTTTCCAGATCCCACTACTTTGTCCACTGGGTTTTTGCTTTATGACTCTTTTGCCCTTCTCTGCCATAGAAATATGTAGTAGTATTAGGAATGTGACATTTCATATGTTTCTTCTGGAGATGTTTATTAGCTCTGCAAAAGTGGAAAAGTGCATTAAAATTGCCTCTTGCAGGGTGTTCTGTCTGGTACTGTCTTGCCCTTAACAAAGCAAGAGTCATCTAGCTCAGAGGATGAGTTCTAGTAGACTAAAAAGAAAATTTTTAATTGGTGATAATGAAAATTTGTGAATTCCTACCGTAGAAACATGTTTTAAGAACCTGAATTGAACATGGAACTGTTTTCTTAAATCCAAAAAGGAGAAAATAAAAGGAAGCTGGACATACTTCTAGTAAATGAAAAACCAAGCATGCTATGCTACTGGTGGAACTGGAGAAGCAAGTGAATTCACTTCTGGCCCTGTTCACAACCAGGCTACTGATAACTTAGATAATTAGACCTTCCTGTACTTAGAGCAAATAATGCTAAATGCACAGACCTGGCTGAAGGCTTCTTGGCAAAGTAGACAAAAGAAAATCTAATCTTGCACTGACAGAGGACTGTGTTTTGCAGCAGAAGAGGAAGAAAGGCCAGAAAGGGTCTTACAGAAGGAGGAAGATATAGTGGCTAGTTGGACTTTACCAGGCTATATGTAACTTAATGGTACCACAGAGGGATGTCTGTCAACCCCTGCATTTGCCAGCTCCTCATAGCAGTCTTTCCTCTCCATCTTCCATGATGGGCAAAGGTTTGAGCTCATTCCTGTTGCAGCGAGTGTGAGGGATGAGGGCTGAAGAACACACATTCTTCTCTGGCAACCAGCAGTGATGCAACAGGGATAGCAATGGCTGCTGTTACAAGTCCCTTTCAGTGACAAGTTTGCTGAACACAGCAGCTGTCCCTCTGTTCTCCAGAACAGAGAGAAGTGAAGGAGTTGATCTAGGCAGCCCAATTTTTTGAATTGCGCTGTGATCTGGAGCTGCATAACATTACCGGTCAAGGTATCTGAACACACTGCTCTAAAAGCAGTATGAAGAAAAGCTGGGGCAGTACCACTCTTTCCTAATAATCCTCACACCCTCCTTTATTCACTCTTTGGCTGTGTGACATTGATCTTACACTGGCAGAAAACAGCTGAGAAGAAAAGTGAAAAAAGGACATGCAGCTACTGCAAAGCTAATCTGATTTAGCAGGCAATAGTAAATTTTATTTGGGGAATGAGAAGGTGCTAGAACACTCAGTGAGAAAATGAAGTATTGCTACTGCACTAGTAGTGCAACGCACTAAACACAGAACACTACAGAGAGAACAGGGTCTGTGCTCAAATACTGTGAACTGTCAGGCTTGAAATCTGAAATATCACCTCAGTAATTTTAGCAAGGTTTGATCCCAGAAGAAGAAGCATAAGTAGAAATGTAGCTTTATGTCTTTTCCAAGCAGTTAAGATTTTGTGCATAGTCATTGAACCATTCTCTGACATGATGCTAAAAATTCCTTAAATTTCCACTGTAATTGATGCAAAGTGACTGCAGCGTCTTCTGTAAAGGATTCCTCAGCAGCAAGCACTTTACCTTGTAGGCAAAGTTGTCTACATAGTCAACTGTTTAGCAATCTGCTCAGCTGAAAAAACACTTTTGAAATGAGGAAATACTCTATGAGACCCAGAGACAGAAATGTTCTAAGCATTGTGTAAAAGCATTCAAAACCTAAAAAGCCCCTCAGTCCTGAATAAGTTCTTGTTCAAAAGAGAATTTTCAGAAGGTGGGTAGAAATGTACAAATTTTCTTTAATTCAGGAAATCCATCTATTCAGAGCTAAAACAACTGTTTTATCTGTAGAAGTTGGATAAAGACCTCTAAAAGAAAAATATTAAGTAATGTTATCTAGATCTTTTATTATATGTTTTCTTGGAAGAAGTGCTGAGGATGCTTCTTCCCAGAAGAACTTACTTTTATTCATATCAGTGAGGTCATTTGCTTTCATACAGAAATGGGATTTTGACGTAATCAAGGGTATCGGAAAGACTTACAAATCAAACCATTTCACGGAATTTTTAGTCTCTGTTTCCACCCTGAGTATTTGAACCACGCACACTGCTGAGAGTTAGCACCTGGGGTTGAGCACCTGTGTGATGAACAACAGTGTGAAAGAGAGTCAGACGTTCCATCCAAATTGTTAACCAGGCAAGGCCCAGCAAGCATACCTGCGTTGCATCAACATATGTATATATAGTTCATGGCGTAAGTATGCATGTGCATGTGTAGCAAAACACTGAATTTGTAGGCACTCACGTACCCATAGACAGAGACCTGTGAACCTTCTCTAGTTATTAACTGTGCTTTTAACGTGTCTCTTCATTTGAATGAAGTAGCAAAGACAAAGCAGAGTGGCATAGTGCCGAGGCCAGTGCAGAGGTATTGGGTAGCAAAACTGAGGCATTAAGAAAACTGTAAGTGTTAACAATCATTGGTTTATGGTTTGTGTGGCTTGGTGTGATACTGGCCTCGGTAAAAACGTGCACTTGGACAAAGCACTGAGCAGAACACTAATTTTTATAGATTCTACCATATTTTGTGTACTTAATGGCATATAATGCAACTGCATATATGGATAAGGAGACACAATTTTTTCTCGTTTGGCATGATTAGAAAAATGTGTGACAACCTAGCGTAGAAGGGAAAAGAAATCCAAAACTGCCTTTGTTTCCTTTTGTGCTGTGAGCATTTTACAATCAATTGCAAGCCTCCACATACACTTTTGCCCTGATGCCCCTGCAGGTGTCTCTTGGATTAAATCTGGCAGGTATTCACAGAATATCTCCATTGAGGCTGCTTATTGAATGGAAGGAGGAAGAAGGGTCTTTTCCAATATTGATAAAACTAAGATGTTTTTAACAGGAACACCTACATGCTCAAGTTCAATAGGATTTTTTTTCTTACAATCTTTTGTCAGTTTTTCTTTCTTCAAATGGAGTTACTGCATGTAGAAGAGAGCTGCAACAAACAACTGTGTTTACCTCAAAATGATCATACTATCTGCAAAGTTGAAATGCTGTTTGCTTAAGTATCTCACTTGCAAAACTACTCAACTAGGAACTTGTCTGTTTCTATACAGAAATGAAGATCAGAAATATCTTTGTCTTGCCTGCAGTGTCTGAAAGAGGTCAAAGTACAGTAATTCTTCATCATCCCAGTGAGATGCTGCAATAGAGAGAGCATCATTCAGTTGGTATTTATATCAGTATGTAATTGCTATTGCTAAGATACGTCCCTAGCTGTGGTTCATGCTGCAGAACATGCACTGGAAAGAGGCACCTCTGAAATAGTGCAAATTGCAAGTGTGAATTATCAGCAGCAGGAAAGAACAGAGGCAGCAGGTTGCAGAAGTAACAACTCTCCCTTTTGCTCCTTCCCTGGCTCCTAACCTGTGTGTTTTGAAATCAAATGAAGAACATTATTGTTTGTGGTTGTGATGCTAGCATTAAGGAGTGAACCAATGGTAGAGTTCTCATGTTTGCAGACAGCCTGAAGCTTTGGCATTTGGAAGCAAGTTGTTTTCCAGCCTTCTCTCCAGGATGACGATGGTGAAAGCTCACAATGATACACAGCATTATTAGCTATGCAAATACCAGCTAAAGCTCCTAGGAAAGACAAAAGAAATGTCAAGATTATTAATAGTGTTGCACTGGCTCCCAAGACTTAGTGAAGCTTAGGAGGTTGCCATCACATTCCTAGTTTGTCCTGACTCCTGCTGCCTCCTTCCTGGTGCTGTGGGCATGCCCAATGCAGTTGCCACAGCAGTCTGCACTTGGCTCACATGCAATACCTCTACAATATTTCTTCAGACTTCCTTCAGCTTGCACCATTTAAGATGAGCTGTGAGGGTAACATCTCCCTTGGAAGGGCAACACTTTCGATGGAAGGGTACCTGGGCTGCTTTCTTCTTCCCTTCTGGTACAGAAGTCACTGGTTTGCTAGTGGCACTGTGTTTGTCCAGCTAAAATAACCACTTTGCTGCCCTTTGAGGTTGAGAGACTTCTCTGGCAGGAAGTCTAAGTTGTGTTAAGGGCTTGCCAGCACAGGAAGTTTGTGCTGTGAAAACACTCATGCAAACAAAGTACTACAATGGCAGGCTGCTGGGACTCTCCCTGTCCTTCAGGAATTCAAGGTATTTCTTAATGTTTCGAGGCACTCTGGAATCAAATCCGACAGGTTTTGCCAAATAGAATACGGACAGCATTCAAATCTGTAATGATGTAGCCTAACTGCTGAAGGGCAGAGGAGGAAAGAGATGCAGTGCCTTAGCAGAAGGGAATCTTTCTGTCTTCCATTGGTGGGATCTAGGCTTCAAAACCAGGGAGGGACCTTTGTGGTAGCTGTTTGGCACAGGTCCCCTGGAAAGTTAAAATTTTCCCAGGTCAAAATGGGTGGGAAGCAGCTGAACTGGCTTTTTTTTCTGACTATATTGCACCTTGTGTATGAGGTGTATAATGGAGACAGTAATAGCATTGCCATGTACATGGGAAATGGGGGAAGTGTTTCTACAGGTGTCTTCCTCTTCTCAGCCCCAAAGGGTGTTTTTGTAAAGTGCGCAGAGGTGAGGCCATGTGATTACTTTAAATCTACTAGGTTCTGAATTATTGGTGTTCTCACATCGTATCAAGCTACAATACATTGAAATAGGATTAAACTGTCCATACAGAGATAGGAGTTCACTGTGTATGCAACTGTGCAAGGTGAAATTTTGCCAGGCATGTTAAGCCTTTTTTTAAATTACAAAAAAATTTTTCCGGGGTACAGGGAACTTCTGATTAAGCTAACAATAGTTATGTTTTCAAACATGTATTTGATGTTTCAAAACCTTTCAAAAATGTATGTGCAGCGTGCTTTGGCAAATACTTGGGTTTGGTGGTCTCATGCTTTTCAGCCAACTTTCATTCTTGTTACGCTGTTGGAAGCTCATGAATCAGAGTGGTTTTGGAACAGTGTATTTTAGAGTATCACAGCCCATCAAACCAGACAGATATCTAAGCATGAGCTCCTGCTCAACTTCTTCCAGTGTGTAGCTTCACTGCTGTCAAGGAGACTGGAAATGTACTTCATCTGTGACTGTCAGCCAAATGCTAAGCATGCATAAGACGCTGCATTTTTTCTAGCTGTTAGTGCCATTGGTTAGTCTTTCACAGGATCATCCAGCTTGGATGGGAGCTCAAGATGTCTCTTATCCAACCTCCATCTGAAAGCATGACCAGCTATGAATCCCGGTCAAGTTGCCTCAGCACTTTATCCAGTTGGGTCTTGAAAATCTTGATGGTAAGTGTTTCTCATAGAATCATCTAGCTTCTCTGCTGCTTATTTGGAGAAAAAGACTCCTGTTTACAAGAGTCAGACCAGCATATGGCGTATTTCTGCTTTTTTTCCTGGCTGGCTCAATGCACCAGCCTCTGGAAAGTAAGCTCCTTGAACACATCATCTGTAAATTGCATGCATTGTTTGAGAGAATAGAATCATAGAATAGAATGCGTTGGGTTGGAAGGGACCTTAAAGATCATCTAGTTTCAAACTCCCTCCCATAGGCAGGGATGCCACCCACTAGATCAGGTTGTCCAGGCCGCATAATCTATGGATTTGTGCTTTTCTTGCCCTAATATTAATTTAATAGATCAGTAAACTGCAGGTTTCCTTCCTCTACGTTTTCCAGTTGTCCAGAGTGGTCTCATTTCGCTTTTATTCTTCCTCATTGCTGACTATTCTTCAGCCACCAGCTGTATTCCAAGTACCCTTGTTCTCACCTCTCTGATTCTGTACTTCTCCGAGCATCTTCTAGTCCCGGTTTCTGAACAGCTTCTGCGTAATTTTTCCATGTGGATAGGCAAGGGTGTATATAATTATGCAGAAGAGCAAAGTTAACAGAAAAATACAATGACAAAGTCTAACAATTAAAAATTCAGTAAGGACTGGCAGCAGTCTCATTTTCTATTCCTACATGCACATGGCTGATCAAGCTGCTGGTAATTATATGATCAAGTTATTTTATTCCCAAAACCCTTCCTTGTTCTTTGGACAGGATGTGATTCTGGGTGTGAGTCAGGGCTGTGCATTGAAGGAAGCTGCTGTTGCAGGAGCTGAGACATTTGTAGCAAGAGGGCCCAACAATTGCAGGAAAAGCTAAAGGATAGCCTTGTGTTTAAGGGGACTGACCCCTGCCCTGGCCATTTGGATGACTCTGGTCCAGGATTTTGGTGATGCAAAACAAGTGATTTCTGCCTAAATTATCAAAGGCGGTTACAGAGGGCATTTCATGCTTTCCAAGTGCTTACCTGCTTGATACCTGGTGTTGGAAACTCTCTATCTTCATGGATATAATTGAAGTAAATAGGAAATATCTGCTTTAAATGTATAAAGAAATATGTTTCCTGTATTCTGTTAAAAATTTTCTGTATTCTTGAAAAATTTTCTCCCTCACATTTCAAATATGAAATGGAAAGCTTAAAAGAAAGTGTGGCACAGCTAGTTTAAGACACAATTAAGAATGTTTCTCAAGCTCTAAAATTAAAAGAAGGCCACAATCAGATATGACTGGCATGCTAAGAGGTCTCTATTCATTTTCATTTTGTTAGGCTTGGGGCTTTTTAAGTTTTGTGGGTGATAAACTGAGGCAAGAACAAGATGTGAGCATGTGTATCAGTGACTCCTAAGTTCCCACACTTTTGGTGTCATTCACTCTGTTGTTACAGATACTTGAAGCCTTATTACATAAATCTATGACTTGTTTAGTATTTACTAACACTTCAGCTAATTTTGGAGTTGAGTGTAAGGAGAAATAAGCCAATATACTTGGACGCTTCTTCTGCACCAGAGCTTGCACTGTCTGCCGTGCACCTCCAACCTCCACACACAAACCCTTCAGTGCACCATGTAACCTCCAGCCACGGAATATGAAGTATGACCTTTTCAGGACAGAGCCCTTCCACTCCATGAGCGGGACTCCAGTGCTCAGCCCCTGTTGTGTGCATGTGGGGTGATTTGACAATGCTGAGCAACCTGCTGGTAGGAAGCGCTCTCCCTCGGATACTGCCCCATGTCCTTGCTCACATGCAACTGAGTGGTGTATTTTGATAGGAAGTGTGCGATATACCTTCAGCTTTCACCAGGGATGGACAAATAAAAAACAAATGTATCAGCTGCCGTGTGTCTGGGAAAGGCAGTGCTTTATTGACTCTTGCTTCTGCAGTCAGTCTGACGACTTGTATGTTGAAGTGTGATTTAACCAGCCCTGGTGTGAGATGAGTCAGAGAGGATTACACATATGTTGCATGACTTCCTTATAAAAAAGTGTTAACCAGCTGGAGTATGATATCAAGCCTGTCATTTCAGGACAGAAATTTCAAGCGTGCAAGAAACAGGTGTCCTCACAAAACGCTGGACCCTTCAGGAAAGGCTGTTCTTTAAATATACAAGTGAATGCATTTGTTTTGGTGGCAGGTCACTAAGCAACCCGCACTGCACCAAGAAAATACAATCTCAGCAGTGCTTCTCAATACAGTCGGCATCTTTGATGTTGAATCACCATGCCATGAATTAGCACTGACAGTAGCTGCAGGGCCTCATCCACAGCAAAATACTGGGGGAAGGTACCCAGCTACACCAGTGATTTCAAGTACTAATTAAAATCAGGTATGCAGGTTTAGAGTAACGTAGTAGTTGGTGTTAAAATCTTATACAGTATTGTCAGTTCTTCTAGGTAGTATGGAAGTAGATTAATAGTTACAAAAGTCCATAACCAAATGTGGTGGTTTGAGCATAAGGATTACTCTGAACTGAACACTGTCAAAGAGCAAATTTTTGTTGCAAAAACTGGGGGCAACTAAATAGGCTGAAAGAGTGTTAGAGAGGGAAAAAGGGACAAAATCTTTTAGAGATTGGGCGTATGTGAAATACAGTAGTGCATACCTCTGTGACTGAAATCCAAACAAACTAGATGGCCTCACCCAGTTGTTCCTCAGTAAACTCATCGTCCTCACCTGTCATACCTAACCATGGCAGTCAGTCACATGCAATTTAGTTTAGGGAAGCAAACAAGTGGGTTATTTGTCATTGAGAATATACATCTTTCTTCAGCTTCTTGTAGGGCTTTATGTGACATGTCCCCTTAAAAAAAATCTCCATAGCCTCTGCCCCAGACATTAGAGAGGTCTGTCTGTAGATTGGGACAGGAAATAGAGGATGCAGATACAGCTTGCCTATATCTTGCAAACACCTTTATGATCAGTGAAACTAAGCACAACTTAGTGCCAGGCTGCAGGAGGAGACACAGGAACCCTTTGCTGTCCACAGAGGACCCACCTTCTTGGGAAACCAGCAGCTACAGGGTGCTCTGGCATGCCATAATGCAGACCAGGGCATGCCCTTACTTTTGTTGGTACAAAACCTATCAATGCCTCTAGACAGGAAAGTAGTGAGAAGTATGAGGTCTGCATAATATGAATTTCTAGCTCTCCTTTGCTGATGGGAGTGAGCTGCCTCAGAGTCTGATCTGGTTCGAGGCTATATGAGAAATGGAGGGAGGGAGTAAGCCATAACATTGAAAATTATTTTAGGAAACCAGGTGACAAAGCATTATACAGCCACTAAATAGCACTTACACAGTAAAATGAACTGTCATGAGTGGGAAGTCTGTGTGTTGGTACTGATGGCATGCCCAGTCATGGCCTCATGGTTTTCTTTTGCAACAGAAGGAGTGGCCTGTATGTAATCCTTCATGCTGAATTTACTATTTCACTTCCTCTATGTTACCACCTCAGTGTTGCCATAGCATTTTAGCATATCTGCACTTACTAAAATGTAAGTTGCTCTAGCATAGATACATTTAAATGGGAAAAATTTATTTGATGCTCCCTGCTCCCTGTGGACAATGGCAAGACGTGAGCGCCCAGTGAAGTGTGTGACTGATGTGAAACAAGTGGGATGCTAATCCTGTCCAAAGGCTTGTGAGGAAGCAATGCCTGTTTAATTTCCAAAGAATATTGGTTTCAAAGGAGTTTAAAATCAGATATTAACTGGAAATGACACTGCAGTTTTATAAGACTCCAGAAGGATGAATTTGTTAGACAGCTGTTTATCTTGTGTTCACTGCATTTCAATATTGTTTTAAGACCAGTGCCTAAAATGTATTTCTTACTACTCACCACATCTTCTAGCATCACAGTCACAACTTGATGAGAAGGACTAACATTTTTGGGATGATACAAGGGATAGAAGATTATTATAAACTTCTGAAAATGCAGCTGCTTGATTATGTCACCTGCCTCTCCCTCTTACCATGATTATATTTATATGAGCTCTCTGGTTTATGGCTCTATACATTTGTTAATACCAAATATCTTAATATTGCCAACAGCCCACTTGACTCTAATCTCCTGCAGATTATTTGTCTGGTCGACTGAATCGATACTCATCCTCAGGAGGAACAAAATGCAACTAACTGCAACAAATACAGAACACAGATTTTATCTTTGTCCCTTTCTCTTTTCCCCGTTTCTCTCCCCTTTTAAAATTTCCTGTTTTAAAAGGGTTTGGGAACAAGGACTCACCATGGGTAGGGAAGAAGGAGACCTCCCTTTTTCTCTGGGACAGGCACACACTGCTTATAACATGACATATAAAGGGAACTCATCTCCCAGGCTGTCTGACACTTTAGACTGCTGGCCAAGCAGCGGCAGTGACTGAAGTGAGTTGATGGAAGGTTTGGATGCCTCCTGCCTGCCACCTGCTCAGCAGACAGGTCTGGTGTACCAGACTGCTCAGTTGGGGCTATTTTGAGGGAGGTTGTTTATTTTGGGGAGTTGTTGACGAAAGGAACTACTGGTGTGCTCCTCTGGCAACTGACCTGCAGTGGGAGATGCCGGGTGGCAGCAGGATCACCACATGCGAGTCCCCTCTGGTGCCTGCTGAAGTGGCTGGTGAGGTGTCAGGTCTCCTCCACTACTAGGTAATGAAGAGGAATGAAGAGGGATGCTCTGTAGCAGCAGCAGCAGCAGCAGCTCAGCTGGGAGGATTTGGCTAAGCAATGTGCATATGGATACTGGCAGCACCTGTGCAATTCACAGTCTCACCTCTAGACGCAAAGGTGGTCCTAGCTGCCTTCCTGGACACTTCTTAGAGGGCTGCAATCTGAGAACTGCTGATTTATATGACATGAAGTGCTGAGGCCATGGGAGGGAACCACCCACCTTCTGAAAATATAATTTATGTTTGTAATTGTCTTTACTGAAATACCTGAGAGGCAAAGTGGCTATCTTGCTAGCACCAAGATCCATCAGCTTCTAAGAAGTTACTCAAGTCTATTAATTTCAAATGCATCTAGTTATTTTTCGTGTCTCAGTTTCTGCATCCTGAGGCTGGAAAAGTGAAGCACTCAGGAGGCAGCAGTGGGAACTCAAGTTGTTCAACAGCTGTGCAAGAAGAGCCTCAGACATTGCAGGCTGGGCAGAGAAAAAAAGAGATTCTTGAGAATGATAAACTGAGTTGATGCCTTGAAAAAGACCTCAAAGATATTAGCAGTTAGAAAAATTCTAGTGTTCACTTTGCTTATTCTTTATTCTTTGATAAATAATGCTAAGGGTTGATAATCCTTGGTATCATCATTCTTCATAAACAGAAATAAAATAGCTGACTTTTAAAATAAATATGATTCAAGGTTCATTTGCTGAAGGAATCAAAATAGTATCTTTTAAATTTGACATGATTTTTTTTTCACAATTCCTTGCGAATCTGTTTGCGTTTCTTTAAGAGAAGTTTTTGTTAGATAGTCTTGCAAGGAATAGTCCTGTGAATGAGATGAGAAAACATTTTATTGCCATCAGCATGTATAAGCTTTCCTCTAAAGGAAAAATCCCACCATTAACACACATTTAGTGTTCTGCTAAGGGTAGCAAAGAGCAAAGATTAGTGAGTGAAATATTACAAGGGCTTAGGAGCACACCTATAGCTGTGTGGCTTTAATAGTTTATGTAGACTTGCCATTACCTATTTGTAGCAAGTGCAGAACTGTGTGAATTAAGTTACAGTCAGGCAAAATACAACAAAATGCTCAACTGCTGCAGATCCCCACTGTTTTCCCTAGGTCTGTGCCTCCTCCTCTTTGTGCAAGGTGGGTGCTGGCGTGACAAGGTTGGTGGCATTGCACTGTTCCTCACTTGCCCTTGCGTGCTGTGCTCTGCGAGGAGCAGCAGCCAGACCTCACATGGCATGTGAGACCTGGAGGGACGTGAGCGAGGCTTTGCTGCACCCAGGGTTTAGCTTTGAGGGACCCAGGTGCAGCCTCTGGGATTGCCGAGAAGGGTGCACCAAGTTTGTTGGGTGTCTCAAGTCAGCTCTGGATTCTCAAGTGAAGAACCATCTGCTCCATATGACATGCATGTGCCAGGGAGGGCAAGGCTTGGGATGGCAGCACCTGGCGTGGCAGAGCAGGAGCGGCTGTGCTCTGCTGTGGGACAGTTAGGATGTGGGAATCCATGACAGCCCCCCAAAGCAGGGGCTGAGGTCCCACAGAAAGAAATATTAATATCATTCTGACTATTGGGTTCCAGTTGCCTTAAGTGGTGTCGCAACAGAAAGAAAATCTAGTTACTGCTCTTGTGTAATGTGTGTTCAAGGGTGTTATAGGAAAAAAATCTGAAAGTACAACAGAAAGGAACTAGTGCATATTTGGAGTCAGTCCTGTTTTCTCTGTACTACTATTACTTTGCAATGTAGAGGATTTTCCACTTGCAAATTCACTTCTGAAGAGCTCAATTACTTTTCCTAAAGAAGTATACTAGGGAATTACTTCATTTCTTGTTTAGTTGGATGATAGATGGCATTTTAAAAACCTTTTGTAAAGCATTTATTGAACTTTAAGCAAGAAAGGATTTTTCAGCAAGGTGTGATCTTATAGAAACTAAAGGTTTTGTTTTTCAGGTTGAATTTTCCCACTCTCTTTGAAGGTGGAAACAAGTGGTTTTAACCCAGAGGAAGGTGGCTTTGGTAGTAGACTCTTGATTTCAGGCCAGGCACAGAAGCCAACTGATATATGAAAACCGATGAAATACTGCCAAGACTTGTTGTTACATTTCTACCAATGAAGCTTCTGAATATAGCCACTGAAGTGTTAAATAACAACAACTCAGCACACAGTACTACCAAGTATGGCACTGCTTTGTCACCTTTTAGAAATTCATTTAATATCTTGGTGAAAAGAAAACAAACCAACAATCTAACCAAGAACCCCCAAATAAACTGTTAGTTGGATTATTCTGTGTTTTACTGTATAACACCAACTGACTGTAAACCAAAAGAATTACCTTAACTAAATTAAGCAATTTATGTGTTTAGAGGCCTCAGAATGAACAATTAAATTGAAACTGAGGGTTACATTATTGAAAGATGTTTGTTTAGGTACAATGGTTCACTTTTCAGTGAAGTGGTATTCATTGCAGAAGAGCTGAGTGTTGGAAACTCTCCAGGAGAGTGTATGCTTCTGCTGTGTTGGAGAGCAGAATGCACTTGCTGAAAGTCTGATCAAACAAGCCCTGGAGCCCCTGCGCTGGCCAGAAGAGGGGTGCTGAGGCTGTTGCGGAAGCCGCAGCATCACTAGGAAGCAACCAGTAAGGTCCCACTGTAAGCAGTACCAGTGCTGGCCACTGCCTACCTGTGCTATTTTGCTGGCAGTTTGCACTCTTTGTTGCAACTTTGCCAAAGGACAAAAGTGACTAAAAGTACCAGTAGGTCTAGAAGGGGATTTGATTGTTAAACTGGCATTTCAAGGAAACACTGCATAGTCTGCGTGCACCTGAGCACCTCAACTAGGGGGGAAATCTGTTGATTTCCAGATTGTGTGTTAGGGGAAGGACTGCTTTATATTTGTCCTTTATGGTCCTGCTGTAAGCAGTTATTGCTGGTTGATATCTGGCTGAAATATGGGACCACACTGATCTCAGGCTACTGAGCTGTTCTTGTTTTCCTTCATCTTGCCTTGTATTACTGAGTGCATGCTGCCATTCTGCAGCTCTGCCTTTTGCACCCAGGATCCCAAACCTGTCACCTGTGTGTCCTTCTGCCTGACAGCGGAGATCTGTCAGGGTCTGACCTGTGTCACTCTACATACTGCTTGCTTAAGTGCTTAAAGCTTTTTCACCCTATGTTCCTTTTTGTAAAACCAGGACCAGCAAAATCCCTCCTGGGTTTGCACATTTTCTTCTTGCTTGTACCTCTTGGAACACAGTTTGCAGCTGTCTGGTTTGGCACTGAGAAGTGCCGATAGCATCTGTGGATAATGAGCCCTGAGAAGAGCAGTTAATGAAGATCTTGTTTCAGAAACTGTGCTTCTCTCAACCCTAGAATAGCCAGAGACATGTAGTACATGAGCATGATGTTCATTGCACAGTGCTATTTTCATCCCTTTCCCTTCTAATCACCTTTCAACAGCTCGCTGTGTGGAACCTCCACCTCATCTTGGTCTGGTAGGGTGCAATGCTGGTCTCCAAAGTGGAGGGGTATGAACCCTAGGTGGTGTGCAAGACAACCCACTAGGGTGCAGGAAGAAAGTATCTTTTGTACCATTAATAAAAAAGATAAAATTATAGTTTTAAAAAAGTGCTTACTTTATCCTTTTTTAATTTCTATTTTTATGTAAGTTTTATTATTTTTGTAATATTTAACCCAAAGATTTTTTTACTGAGAAGGGTGAGCAACCAAAAAAATTTGGAGGTCACAGGCTTTAAAAGACATCTCAGAAAGCTAACATCTGCAAACACGTCTGTTCCACGAATATCTAGTCTGGTTTTCCTCTGCAAATCAGTCAGCCCTACCAGAGCTGTCATTTCCCTGATTGTCATCTATACAGGTATTTCAAGATTTCCTGCCATGTAATTTTCAGTCCCACCTGGAGTCTGTACAAATGGTGGTGTAATCACCAGTTAGGCTGGAATGAATTCACTGCATGTCACCAGCAGAGCAGGAAGCCAAACCAGCTAATCTGTCAAACTTATGAGGGCCTGCAAAAGCTGGGATGTAGAGATATGTAATAATTCTGCACAGAAAGAGCAACTAAATTTCAAGTACCAATCTGCTTGCTGGAGATTTGCTGGGAAATCAAAATCTTTGTTAGAAAATGATACTGACAGCTAAGTGGTAAAACAAATACAATGCTAGGGCAGACCTGGGTTACTGTCTGTCCTCAGCCACGGGCTTGGGATGGATGCATTCTCTCCTTTTCACTTTGTACAGTGCAGATCACCTTTCTTTTACATGCTGTTTGTGGTAGCCTTAGGGCATTTGTGACAGTGGCTGTAGATTGCTGAGAGGTCGGTGAGATTGATTTCACCCTTCTTGGGTTGACGGTGATCTTGGGTGGAAGGAGTGGACCTTACAGCAGTTCTCCCCTGGTGAGTGCAGCTCAGTGTAGCCACAGACACTTAACAAGGTTAGGTTTGTACAGAAGGAGGGCAGTAACTAAATTCAGAATGACCTACTTAGACTATGTGTATTGAGTTAGTAGGTACTGATGAAATTCAGTGTAAGAGCTACCAGGCAGTGAGAAAAGAAAACTATGGTGACCTGTGTAGGGTCACCTTCAGCTGTACTCTTTCAGAGCAAACAAGTTAATGGGTAGAGGTTTGGAAATTGACATATCTGAAACATGTGTGTGAAATTCCAAATTGATACATGCGGGTATTATGCCTGCCTTTAAAAATCTGACTGTAAAAGTGCAGGAGAAAATCATCCTCTACTGGTAACAACAGAAAAGTTCTCCTCTGCCCACCATTTCCAAATGTTCGTCTCTGCCAACTCAGATATCACTGGGAATCATGAAGGAGGAATCTGTGAGGAAATAGAGAGGGGTTAATGTGCTCCCCTTGGTAACATGTATGTGGATTTTTCTGAGTATCATTTGATGATATGTATGATATGTATGATGATGTATGATGATGAGTATAATGATGATCATCTGCGTGATGATCATCATCATACCCACGACAGGCATTTGATGCGCTTTGACATGACGGCAGTCACACCAGGACGTACGCATGCCTCCTTGGAAGGAAATGCAAAATTTGGATTCGGTTCTCAGAAGTTTCTTCTCCAGCCTTTGACAACAGAAACTTAGATGTGGGTGTTTAGTACCTGAACTGTGGCTGGCAAGGGCTTCTGTGAAGAGATGATCTGGCGCCCAAGTAGTATACCATGTCTTAAGTCTGTAAGAGCTTCACAGTTGTAGACCTTGATTGATTTTATGATGTGAATTAGTAGGTGATAGGAGCCTGCAGACCAAAGGTGATTTATAGTGATGGGACTGTCTCCACATGTGAAACCTGAATGATGCAGGGTCCTGGAGCTCCTAGAAGGTTAGTTGCTGTAAAAAGATGAAAGTATGAAAACTGAAAAATAAGTTGTGAATATAGGAGAGTTTTATGTAGTAAGTAACAATGTGATCAACACATTGTTGACACAGGTTGATTTACTTCAAGAAGAAAGAAACCCTACTACTATCTGTGTTTCCAAGCTTGAAATCAACAGCTCCTGGTGTGGATAAAGCCTGGCTCTCAGTAAAGGAGGCTCTTGACATTGCGCACATTCTTGGACCAGCAGTATATGCTGCACAGAGCACTTCAGAGTCTGAGGCCTGCTGTAAATATTTAGGACATCCCAAACAAAAACCAAAAACCTCATCAAAATTAATTAAAGTATCATTAACAGGCAGAAAATTATTTGTAATCAAAGATTTGCACGTTCCCTAGTCTATTCCCAGCCTCTTGGTTCTTGTCTATAACGTCTAAGCTAATTAGAAAGACCTCTCAAGGTGAAACATGGCTGTCTCTGCACTATGTGCTTTTGCTAGTCTTGAAAGACATTCTTACCTGAGAAAATAACCAACCATTATTTTTATGTAAACCAGCATTTGACAGGGCTGTCTTCGAAGGGAGGTCACTGTGGAGAATTTTGGCCATTCCTCCCTAATATCAGACATCATCATCTCCAAAGAGGAGAGACACTAGAGAAGCAGGCAGGCAGAAATGGCAGCTGTTGTTAGCAATCCAGGCTGCGTGACCTGCTTGTTTGTCTGTGGGTAAAACCCTTCTTTTCTCATTTTTCATCAAGTCAGCAGTGAAGCCAATAAATGTCAGATGAGTCACTGTGGCCATGGGTTTGCCACGAGCCAAAAGCTGCTCCTTGCCCCCACGTTAGTGCCATTTATTTATTTTAGTCTTTACAACTTGGATGTAATATCTTCTTAACTCAAAAGCAGTATGGCCAGCAGGTCGAGTGAGGCTTTTCTGCCCCACTGCTCTGGTGAGCTGGGCCCACCTGGAGTTCTGCATCCAGTTCTGAGGTTCCCAATACAAGAAAGACATGGATCTGTTGAAGCAAGTTGGGAGGAGGGCCATGAAGGTGATTAGAGGGATGGAACACCTCTTCTATGAAGACAGGCTGGGAGAGTTGGGGATTGTTCAGCCTGAAGAAGAGAAGGCTCCAGGGAGACATTATTGCGTCAATACTTACAGTGGTCCTACAAGAGAGATGGAGAAGGCCTTTTTATCAGGGCGTGTAGTGATAGGACAAGGGATGATGGCTTTAAACTGAAAGAGGAAAGATTTAGATTGGATACTAGAATTCTTTACTACAAGTGTGGTGGAGCACTGGAGCAGGTTTCCCAGAGGTGCTGTAGATGCCCCATCCCTGAAGTGTCCAAGGCCAGCTTGAAGGGAGATCTGAGCAACCTGGTCTAGTGGAAGGTGTCCCTGCCCATGGCAAGAAGATTGCAACTAGATGATCTCTAAGGTGCCTTCCAACCCAAACCATTCTGTGATTCTGTGTTTCTCCCTTCTGTCCCTACAATGCACACTCTTCTGCATGACTGGATTACATTTTGAAGGAGGTGGTTTAAATGCATCTTTCCATGTGCTGAGTAACAAGTGAATGGTGATATCTATTCCAGAGTAAACACCAGTAGGTTTGGGGGCTTTTTTTGTTTTTGTCAATATCTTTCATATAAAGCCATGGGTCTGAAGAAAATAACTCACATAGCTGTTAAGTACTGCTATTATGGATTTCTGTCCAACAGGGGATGTAAGAAGAGACTGAAAGCTGAAGAAAACTTCCCAGGAGAACAAAATTGGGCTAATTTATTGACAGAGAAATTTCAGAAAGACTGCAAAGAACATCTGGCAGCTTCAGGTTTATATTTCTTCTTCCCTAAATATTTCCCTAAATAATTGGAGCACTTTAATCAAATTGCAATCTTGACTGCATTTATCACTGGACTTTTGTGGAACCTTTCATCCTAGGGCCTAGGGCAAATGATTTAAGTCACAAAACACTCCCAAGAGATGCACTTTCATGTTACTAATAGGCAAAGAAACAGAGAAAACAGAAATAGTCCACTGACAAGACAACACAAGAAACTTGTAGCAGAGGGAGGAAGGAAGCCTGGGGTCTCTTGGGGTCTCAGGCAGTGTGCTGTAAACCAAACTTGACCAAAAGATAATATTTCTGCTTTTTATTACCTCAAAGCCCTTTTACAAGAAAAGATGATTTATAATGTAGAAACTAATGGCTAAAATATGCATGTACCTTTCCAAGGGCAAAAATAATTCTCTAACCTTCTGCAAATGTGGTGCCATGAGGCAAGGTCACTGCACAGTTCCTTCTGCTCTGCTTAGAAATGTCTCACAGTTATAAAGTAAACATATTGCCAGATCCCAGAATGAGCCTCTTGAGTGCTCTTGACATCACAAATAAAGTTGCCTCTAAATAAATAAACAAGTAAATAATATCATGTTGACCCTCTTGAATATTAAAAGCTTTCATTTTCCCGATCTCTGTTGAAATTACCATAATTTTATTTCAGCAGCTTTCAGAGAGCTGTGCTCTGTGTAAGATCTACTCTAACAAGGCCCCTAGTGAAGCTACCTCCATGAGAAACTCTAAAAATCATCCTAGCCTTCTTATGAGCCTCCCACAATGCTGTCTGTGCTACGCTTCTCAGGTCCACTGAACTGTCTAATTGCTTACCTTTGTGACTAACATTTTTCTGCCTTAAAGTTACTTCATGCAGATAAACAGCTTCAAGCGGCATGACTGTACTATTACTTTGCAAACAGTACATCTATGTTTGATTAAGTTCAGAGTGAAATTTAATGTTAGTGGTGCTTAAAGCAGGCTAGTTTTTACCCAGAGTGAAACTTTCTCAAAGTGGAGGGTCAACAGCTTCATCAGATCCATCTCCAAAATGCTTTTCTTAATGAAAAGGGAGAAATATGGCCCTTTCCTAGCTAGAAGTCAGTTATATTTTGGATAAAAAGAAAAGGAGAAAAGCCATTCCTCACCTGCCTGTCCATGAGGCGTTAGTAATCTATGTAGTATGCAAAATACTCCTGAACATAGAATTGCATCTGTTATTGAGCCCCATGTATCATTTCATAGCATGATTATACTTGCAGGGAGGGGGTCAAGTATAGTTAATACACCCACATGCAAGAACTATTCCAGCAGGTACTGCTGGGACTTGCTATGTTATGTTTTGATTAACTTAACTCTCCTCTGTCCACTGTTCCTCTCTCAAAGACTGCTGAAACTCAAAATAGAAGCTCTTTAAACTAACCAGAGATAAAAATCCAGCTTGAGAAATGTCATGAATTTCTCCTTCAAAGTGCCATACTTTTGTGTATTTGTTGTGCTGCCTCAGGCACTAGCAAGAGTGCTCCCAAGAGATCTTACCCCTGGGCTGCAGCAGTGGTGTGTTGCTGTGACAGTAGTCACCTTCAGAGCACTGGTGCTGGTGGCAGTGGTTCCCTCCCGCAGAGGAGAGTCTGGGCCTTCTGTGAGGATCAAAGCTTCCTCCAGCCGTGGTCAGTGATGTTATCATGGTATCCTGTGCCCAAGAAATCACTTTAAAAGTCCTCTAGTCCCCTTTATACTCCAACTTTTAAAACAAGGGATGCAAGTCTGGAAGTAAGTGTCTTGTTTCCTCCTGCTCTCCCCCTAGGGACTAGTCAAGGACGTTTCTATACCTGTTGTTGCTTTATAGTTGATTTTTCCTCTGGTTCCTCATCACCTGAAGCCAATTTCTGTTGTATGTTTCAACAGTTTTTGCTGGGAGGGGCATTGGAGTCCAGGGAACAGACGATGTGTTGAAGCTGTAAGGTGGCTTTGGTGTATGTGCCTCGTGGGATACAGAGCACTGGGCACATGCAGTCTCTCTTTTCTGATCGTGGTCTGAACCAAGCAATCATCTCAGACGTGTAGAATGGGAAATCTGAGCTGCAGTGCACTCGTATTGAGGATATGCGGGTATAGCACAGAACGTATCTAGACAGATAGATGTGCGTGCACACGTACATGCAGCACTTCATCTGTGTGGAAGAGAAAAACCTTTAGCTTTAGGAAAGTCACAGAACGTGCAGAAGGTGAACTTTGTGTGTAACACTAGTTGTGCTAGGAACTGCAGCTCAGGAGGGTTGGTTGTGCTGCTGGAAGCTGCCACATAGAGTGACTTACCACAAGAAGGAGTCATTATTTTTTACAATGGGGCTTGTAAGCAAGGAGACAAAAAAAAGTAAAAAAGATTAGAAAGGAGCATGTTTTGCTCTGTCATTGCACATAAAAGCACGGCAAGAGGTTTTTCCTGGCAAGTAATGGTAAAGGACTTCAGTAAAAAAACCTCAGGCCATGATTGAAATGTAACATTTTTGTTCATAAATTAATCCCAAATAACAAAACTATGCATGCACTAGAGAGGAAAAAACAATGGAATAATAGGTGGATGGAGGAAAGAGACTGGTATTGTTGAGGTAACATCAAACATGTTTTTTTCCTATTCCTTTTGATTGTCTGAGCCAGTGTCAAAAACCTAAATAATCAAAACTGAGAAGAATTTCAGCAATAGGGTCCATAACTGGATAAGTATAACTTGCACTGTGACTCTCCCAGTATTATTTTAAAAAACTTGATGAACAGATGTTAAGGAGCACCAGTGAGGAGCATGAATATTAAATGGCTGTCTCCTGTGCTGGATGTGGGGCAGTGGCAGCGGCAGACCACAACTTCCACTTCCACGCCACTACTTGAGTCCTGCTACGATTAACGATAATCAATGCTTTATCCGTTTCAAAGTATAGCCGGGGACATTTGTGAAACCACTTAGTTGCTAATGAGGGATAATTTAATGACTGGTCAATTTAAGCCCCAGTGGAACACTTGTATTTCTTGTCACATGCTGTCACCAGTGGCTGGTGGCCTCAGCAGAAAGGCTGCTCACTGAGCAGAGGAGAGCTGGCTCAGGCTCAGAGCACGTCTCCACCACTCCTGGTCAGCACAGAGCTAGAAGGAGCAGAGGTTGCCCCTGCTGTGTTATTGTTCATGTCTGCCCCTCCTGTAACAGAGCAGGATCTTGCAGTCCCCTCCAGCGATCTGCCAGCATCGTTTCTCCCAGCCACTTGTCACCTCTCCCACAGTGCCTGGCTGGGCAGCCTAGCTCATCCCGATATGGATGTGGCAGGGCAGCAGCAGCCAGTCTTGTGAGGCTGGCATCCAGAGAAGCCCATCGGCGACGGGTGAGGAGACAAAAGCTGTCACTGTTCCCCTCTTGGGAGACTGCCACGCTCTGTGCGGAGCTGTTGCTGACAGCAGGGTGCCAGAGAGTGTCTGTGAAGCTGGGGAGGGGACAGTGTGTCCCAGGACAGCATGAATGCCAGGCTTGCAGAGCTGGCTTTGAGGAGCAGCTTTTCTCTCACTTAAGCTGCTGAGGTATAAGACTTCACTAGCGCAGGAACAACTGCAGAATCAGCCCTTTGTTCACACCCACATTATCAAGAAAGTGTTCATCCAGAGGGACCTTGATAGGTTTGAGGACCAGCCCCCTGTATCAATACAGGCTGCAGAGTGAAGGGGTTGAGAGCTGAGAAGGATTTGGGAGTACTGGTGCATAGAAAGGTGGGCATGTCTCAGCAATGTGCACTGGCAGCCCAAAAGGCCAGTCATGTCCTGGGCTGCATCAAAAGCAATGCTACTAGCAGGTTGAGGGAGGTAATTTTGCCCCTCTGCTCCTCTCTAGTGAGACCCCAGCTGGAGTGCTGTGTCCAGTCCTGGAGTCCCCAGCACAGAAAGGATGTGGTCCTTCTGCAGTGAGTTCAGAGGAGGGACATAAAGAGGATCAGGGGGCTGGAACTCCTCTCCTAGGAGGAAAGGCTGGCAGAGTTGGGGTTTTTCTGTGTAGGGAAGAGAAGGCTCTGGGGGGACATTACAGCACTTTCCAGTATATAAAGGAGGCCCTGGAGAGGTGTGTTTTACAAGGCACGTATTGATAGGACAAGGGGACATGGCTTCAAACTGAAGAAGGGTAGATTGGGATTAGCTATTAGGAAGAATTTCTTTACTCTGAGGGTAGTGAGGCACTGGAGCAGGTTGCCTGGAGAAGCTGTGGATGCCCCATCCTTGGAAGTGCTCCAGACGAGGCTGGACAGGGCTTGGAGCAACCTGGTCTAGTGGGAGGTGACCCTGACCATGACAGGTGAGTTGCAACTAGATGGTCTTTAAGATGCCTTCCTACTCAAACCATTCTGTTATTCAAGTTGAAGGCTGCTTTAAGTGCTCATTCTTTCTTAGCTCTATTCAATTCACGATTTTGAAGTGCATAGATGGACTTGTTTCTCCCACTGGTGCCTACACAGCAGCTTCCTTCTGCTGATGCATTTAGCACCCTGACGTGGACACAACAGCCAGATCACACAAATCACCCCATCACCTTGCAGTGGATTTGTGTCAGGTCAAAGCTTGCTTTTCCATGGCCAGCAGTGTCTGTGCCGATCTCATGAGCAAACTGACAACTTGGGGAAGTTTGGCCTGACACAGCCTGTGGAAACGCCCAGCCAGCAGTGGACTTCTGCCTGAGCTGCTGATAATCCCATTCCTCTAGTTCTCCTTAATGCAATTTAGAGCATTAGAAACAAATTTGCAAATTGCAGAAAAGCACTTTCTCATAAGATACTCAGTCACTATGCTAAAACAGCAAGAACAGGCTGTAATAGTTATTTCAGTAAGCAGTGGAAGCATCAGTGACAGTGGTTTGGCCATTAAGAGCTCAGCTGAATTTCCGGTCAGTGCAGGACAGTGTGTTCTTCTTCCTTGGATGGTGGCTGATTGCTGCAGATGATTCCAGCTTTCCCAAATTGCTAAGCTGCCAGTGTAGAGCATGCGATGTTCCAACACTTCTCACTACCTGTGATAGCAGAGGTGAAGTTGCTGCATGGAAATGCAGCAATCACACAGCAAAGACACACCTCGTGCTTGGTGGGGAAACTGAGGGCCTGGGGCTCGTGTGAGTGAGTGTCAGGAGCCTGAGATATCCCTTGCACTGGCCCAGGTAGTGCTGGCATGTGGATGGAGGGCAGCTAATGCTGCACTTGTTTACTGCATGAGTGCTGCTATTTCCAACTGTGTGACTCTGTCTGTGTTCCTTAGGGAGATTAAGACTGCCCTTATTTCTGTGAATCCTCAGCTGAGATCATCCACAGCTTTAGTATCTGTGCTTTAGTAGGGCCAAATCCCATCTTGCAAACAGGTTTATAATCAGTGCTGCCATGATGGTGATGGTCTATGGCAAGGGCACCCAGGGATATGCTGGGGCCTAACACAGACAAAACCATGTTTCTTCCCCAACCACTTTGCAGAGCAGAAGCATGCACTAGACAGTTGTTTTCTCTCCAGGCAGTCATCAAAGCGACCTCTGCCTATCCACCCCAGAGGATAAATTCCAGGAGGACTCACACAGGTGTAATAGCCATACTCTGCTAGCAGCCCTGGCTTGCTTGGAGCTTCCAACCAAGGTTCCCTAGTGTGGTGAAAAAAACCAGTGTGCAAAAGCTTGGTGGCCTCCTTGGTGATGCTGTCACTGGGGTGACACATGACATAGAAGCAGCTGGTGCTAATCCAGCTGGAAAGTCAAATATAAATATAAAAAATTCTAGTTACTGGCTGTCGGGGCTTCTCGTGGTGCTCAGAGCACAGCATCTGCCTGGGCTGCCAGAGGCCTCTCTGCCAGGCACATGTGGAAAGGGATGCTGTGGAAAGTGCTGCAGGTGTTCCTTAACACTCCTGTGGAGCAAAACAATAAAGGCAGCATGTGTCTTTGCTCTTTTCCACTGGCCTTTAATACGGCATTTTCCTTGTACTGCAAAACCGTACTATGCAATACTCTGAAAGTACTGTCCCCCCTCTACTGTCAAATATATGCATTTATAGAATATGAATGTTTATAGTCTATGCATTTTTTGTCTCACTGTATTCCACTTTTTTTTCCCTCCTGTAGAAACCTTTCAAAACTTGTATTTAGTTCTCTCATTAGGTGTTGAGCATTCAAGGATAAAAGCAGGTACTGTGTCAGCTTGACCCAGGAGGATGACTCTCTCACTGCTGAGTCATGCATTATGGTGGAACGACAGGCTGAAACTGAACTGACACACGTCTGTGTTTTCTGGTTTTTCCTTAAGTGAGACTTTTTTTGTTTTCCTAGGACCAAAAATTTAAGACTTTAAATTTTGACTTGAAATGTCATTTTTGGCAAACAGTTTTAGTACTACACTTTGGCAGACCTCCTGTGCCTTTTGCAAAAGAGCAAAACTAGCATAATCCTGTCTGGTTGGAGAAGTACACTTGCTAACGCAGATTGCTTTTGACCTAGATGGCAAGCTCCTGCCTGCCTGTCTGACTTGGTTTCTAACAAGTCAGCTCCCACAGTTTGGGCAGCTTCCATAACTCCCTTTCTCCAGAAAGACATTAGGCACTTAGGTGGAATCTAGGTCAGCCAAATTGGGGGAAAAAAATAAAAACTTGTATCTGAATAAAAATGTGGAAACACTGCATTTGAAAATGAAATTTCTCTGTTTAAGAAGTCTCTGTTGTGACAATTCTGCTAAAGCAGGGCTGGCATTATTTCTTGAATTTTCAAGTTGTTTAAATTTCCTTATTTGTTTATTGAGAATTGACTAAGTAGTTTGCCAGATGTTGTGCCATCCAGGGCTGGTAAGTGTTGCTTGTGTCTATAAAACTTTATTTTCCCATTTCCAGTGGATCACATTTTGAGATTTCAAGAAGAGAAGTTGTTTGTGGAGAGTCACAAAGTTGCTTTCTTTGATGACTTCTGGGATTTTTTTTAATTGCCCTTCACAGACTGCACAAAAATAATTTCCCATTAGTATTTCATTTATTTGCGCTAATATAGAAAAGTAGTGCCATCAGATCTTCACATAGTCCGTGTTTGCTTGTTGCCCTGAGTGTTGTTCTGTAAATAATAATGCTACTTTTATAAAACCACAGGACAAGTCTTCTGCCCATTGAGTATGTTTCAGTGATGCTGAAACAGAAAACAATGAAGATTTCAATGGACTCACTGTCTCAGCATCTTAACATAATTTAACCAACAGGATATGACAAGAAGATGCAGCTGACTTCTTCCAGTGTGTAACATCTTTAAGCCTGCAGCTTAACTATGTAAACAGTTATTTATTCAACAATCTCTTATACTAGGAGACTTCCTGTGAATTGTGTAATTTGAGGCAGGAAAAACACAGTGAGCAGAAATATTGCTGGGAGAGCCTAGAGCATGAAAGGAAAACAATAGGTGCTTTTCTCGTCTCTGATCACCAGCAGCAATGTGTGTTGAGAATATTCATCACATAAGTTTGGTTCCCCAAGGCTGTGGCTGCAAATTCAGTTGCTTCCCCCCTGCTGCCTTCAAGCTTAGTCCCTCCCCTCACCACTAATTCAGGATGAGGTGTACACAGAAACTGGGACAGGTGATTGGGAAAAGCAGCAGTGACAAGTGACAGGGAAGGAGCTATTAACTCTGCACACTCCTGAGCAATGGAGAAAGAGCTTGAAAGCAAAGGAGGGAGAAAAGGGGGAAGAGGAAACAAGAAAGTACCAGAAAAAGAAAACTGGCTGAGAAGTCAATAGCAGAGATTGACAAGATTGAGGGTATGGCACTCCCATAAGGGGCAAAGTGGCTGGTTACAGGGAAATGAGGTGTTTTGTCTCCATAATCTGGAGGAGACCTTTATTTTTCCTTCAAGTGCATACATTCATTTGATATCTGGGGATAAAGATGTTTCTCTGTCTTATTATGACCCAAATCCTGTAATTTCTACAGTGAATAAATCAGAATATATGTGTTAATAATTGGTAGCATCATCACTACATTCCCTGCAAATTGAGCTTTAGATTTCATGATACCACAATCATGTTCACAAAAATTACGTCTAATCTGGACTAACACTACCAGACGGGAAACAAAAAGCCCACAGATAAACCCACCAAATGAAAGGGTGCAGGGGGGGCTCTCCCCCTCTCCACTGGAATGTCCGTGTAAGAAAGGCTGGTATTGGGGCTGAGTCTCCACAGCTCCCACCCCACCACAGCACCATGAGCAGGTACATTCCCAAGTGATACAGCAAGCCTTATGTCTCTTCGGAAAGACAGGGAAATAACTTAAACAATGCGTTAGTGAGAATGGCTGCAGGTTTAACATCAGTCTGTAATTGGGATTTGCCAGGTTGTTCAGGGGATGCTGCGTGTCTCCACTCTCAAGCCTTGCAGCACCGAGCAGCATGCTGCACTCTGGTGATGCCCAGCACAACCCAACGCAGGCCATGCTGCAGTCAGTGTAACAGCAGTTAAAGTAGTTTTACAGGTTCCTGACCCTGTCTCACACACAGCTGAGGCAATGATTTTTCTGCAAGGAGTTGTATGCCTGCTTCCAGTGACTCTTCTCTGCCTGCAGCCCTCTGTCCTACAAGTGTGTGCTCTGCAGAAGGCTGTGGTTTCAGCCCAGATACAACACCTTTGGAGAAGTGACCCGACTGGGTCTGTTTTGGCTTTTCTTTTTTCACTTTTCTACTCCTACCCACATCCTGTGTGCTTGTTCCCAGCTTGCTAAACCTTCATACTGGTTGCAAAAAACTTCATATGCTGAGAGGATCTGTTTCTTCACACTCCTACACAACTTTAAAGATGAACTTTTTATGGGACATTCCAAATAATAAGAAATCCCCACAATGACTGTATGTGCCGACTTCTATTTTAGAGTTGTGCTATCAAAATCATCCTAACTACATGTCAGCACAAACACAGTTGTGCATTTCTTGGGACTGGTAAGTTAGGCTGTGTTTAAGAGGAAGACATGTTATGTGTTTTGCCAACAGCATATTCTGGGGGTTTTTTTGCCCATAACATTTTCTGATTTTCTCCCAAGGGCCTCTTTCAGTACACTGGCAGCTGTTCTCTTCAATAAGACAAGCACTAAGACACGAAAACTTCAGGATGTGTCCATCTCCCTGTTTGGCTTCTCTTACATACCCTATGGGAAATCCTTTTGGCGTATGTGGCTGTCACTGCAGCCCAGTTTGTATCAACCTCTAAAATGATGATATTTAATTGCATGAAAGGTGAGCTGGTATAGAAATGTGTGCATAAAGAGAAAGAGACACACCATACAGATGTTCATGGAACATTGCATACAGTCAGCAAATTTCTTCATGTGAACATCACAGTGACGAAATAAAAAATGTTTCATCATGCTAATACTGTGGCAAGGTCATGTGTAGGTCAAACACATCAGGAAGGAATGCTAAGAAGATATGAGTGCATTGGTGAGTTTTGAGAACAGCCTGCAGATTTTCTGTCAGTATTAAGCCTTTGGCCATCACATTTATTTTATAGACCATAGTTTTGATATTATGATCTTCTGATGGGAGTGGTAGATGAGCAATTACCAGATACACTGCACAGAACAAGCTGCTTGTTCTGCAGTAGTGCTCAGAGGCACAGAATGTACCACCATTTTTCTGCAGAGTCTCTGTGTTTGATTGATATTCCCTAAAGGTGACATAATATCTAGTGCTTGCCTTTTCCTTCTTGCTCACCCTTTTATTTCCTTCTTTGATTTTTCCACTGTAATCTCCCAGAACTGCTAAAGAGGAGGTATTCTCTGCCCATAGCAGAGGTATTCTCTGCCCATAGCTTGCCTGTTTCTGCCATATGTCTCTTGGGTTTAATCAAATGTGTGATTGAGGTGTGAAACTGTGATACTCATAAATGAATATTGTCTTATGTCAGAAGTGTCCAACATGAAAAAAGAGGTTGTTTTTATGGAGACTGTCATCACATTTTATTCTTCTTCCTGAAGAACAGTCTGAGTTCCACCTTTCAAACCCTCTCCATGTCATAAGAAATGCTTGTTCGCTTTGCCTGGTGTGTCCCAGGTGTGCAGTCACATGTGGGCGAGGGAGTGAAGGCAGATCAACTGCATTGCAGAAGGTCTGTTATAAGCAGTGTGTTTCCCTAATCAGATTCTGTTTTACCACAGTGTTGGAAACTGTTTTGTGCTGCTCAACATCTTTTTAACTCTGTCTCATAGTTACTGGGGAAGCAAGGACAGTTCCCATGCTGCATCAATGCACAATGCAAGCTCAGTTAGGCAATCTGCTTCTAGCTACTGCCTCCAAACTCCTGCTTTGGGGCAAGTTATTTCTGTGCTTGAAAGGGGCAGCTGTTTCTTGGTGCCCTTGCTCTGCTTCTGACTGGGGCAGCTGGATTGCCAGCCGCATTTGGAGACAACGGGACAGACAGAGCCCTGATTTGGGCTCAGAAATGTCTCTTCTGCACCATAAGGAGTGCAGAGAGCTGCCAAGTTCCCTATGGGGGAAAAATTGGTGGATGAGAGGAAAAATCATTTCAGATCACTATTCTGTCTCAGACATACCCCTCTTTTACAAAATCTTCTGCTTTGATTCACAATCCGTACTCTATTTCTTTGTCTCCCAGTTAAAAATTCAGGCAAGACAGAATGACTACTTCGATTTTTGTGGAAGCTCTTGTCAGACACCACATGGCTGTGTCCTAGTTGCCCCAACTCATTCTAGTTTGGGGCTAGGTTGTGTGAGTTACCTTATGTGCTTTTCAGCAGTTCTGTACAGGGACCTGCATTTTGGTTGAATTGTCCTTGAAAAAAATCCTCACTCTTATAAATATTTTGACCTGCTGCCAGGCTATAGAAATCTATTTTTAGAGCAAATGATGCTATGGCAACTGTCCCTGCAATATGACACAGTAGCAAGAATTCTGTCTTCTTTTAATCTGTAGCTCCCAAAATACCTTCTGCACATCCCAAGCCACCTGGCTTTCCCCACCCTCTTCAGAGCCAGGAAAGCAGCTCCTTCCCAATTTATTTTTCTGGTTCAGTCTGAGGCAAAACCATCTTAAGCCAATTTAAGTAGATCTGAAATAACATACTCAGTCCCAGCTGTCATAACCTATATTGCAGGATATTCCCCTTACTTTTCTATGACACTTTCCCAGTTGCTCTTATGATCTTATTTCCCCTCAGGATTTCCTAAATAATCCTGTGACATGGGCTCTATCATACCCTATATTCCTCTTTGTATATTCCACCAAAGGTGAGTTGTCAACTTGAAAATGTCTGTTTGCACATTTTTTCAATCAATATAACATAGCATTTATTCAGAGGCCAACATTTTTATACACAGCCTTCTCTGACAAGACTTGCCTGTGTTTTATTTATTGATTTATGTTCATTACAATAGCTAGATTTTTTTGAGCCCATATATGTCAAGAGCTTGCTTTAGCTGGAATGTACCTATGCCCATCCTAAGAGATGGGCTCTTCCTTAAAGAGCTGAAGACCTGGTGTTATAAACGTGCTCAGAACTAACCATTACACATTCAAGACTCTTAGCAACAGACCTATAGAAAAATTTGAAATTTTTCACCTCTCCTGATCCATGCTTATTACCTACTAATTTCCCAAGTATGTTGTGGGCGTGTATGTGGCATCCTGCTAGTAATTGGGAGCTGCAAGTGCTGTTTGCTTGAGTACCGAGCCACCTACAAGTTTCACAACATTTGGTGAATAACTGAAGGATTTGTGTGTTCAGTACAACCCTTATGCCATGACTGTCTTCAAGTGGCAATACAGTGATAGCAACAATATGGCTATGGAAAAGTTCTGCAGAGAACAGAGAAATTCACCCTTGGTGTAACGCCACTGACAACTGAGCTGCAGGTGGGAAAGCAGCAGACAAGGCTGTAGGATGTAAAGGGGTTCTTCCTGCTGTCCTGCTTGGGCTCTCTTTGTTCTGCTGCCCTGCCAGGATGCCTCGAGTGTGTGTGTGTGTGTGTGTGTGTGTGTGGCACTGATGCACTGAGGCGTGGCTGATAATATCATTTACAGCTCTTCAGCTAGGTCCCATGAGCATTAGAAAAGTAAATTGTCATTGCTAAAATGCGGGCATGAATAAAAATACTTGCCCTGATTTCTCTGCCATAGTAATCATAATTTCTAGCATAAATTATATTAACCTTCTTCCTCTCATAAAAGGTGTTTTAACCCTTTAGGGATAAAGAACAAGGTAACAGACTAAGTATAATGTACTGCGTTTTAAAATTTATCAGTGTACCTCGAATTCCTTCTTTATTTTACTGAAAGCCATTTAAGGTCACTATCCTTTTACGAAATGCAGTGTACTGATACTTTTGTATCAAGTTTTCCTTATTGGAATGTAAATCCTCTAAAATACATGCTGTTCACATTATGCCTATTTCTTCCAGCTTTCCAGTTGTCTTCCTGCACCACAGGAGGATAGACCACCAAACATTAGAGTTTGACAGGGAGAAGTAAGGGAAGGGTGAGCAGATGACAGTGCAGAGTCCTTCTCTGCCTCAGCTGCAGAATGAGGGATCTAGAGCAGAGCAGTTTCACTCTCTGTTGGCACCTGTTAATTGGGGCGCAGCTTTGAACTCGATGCTCGTGCCTCAGGTGAACAGCCAGAGCCATCTGTGTCCCCAGCCTGCCATGCTGCCATCCAGCACGTACTGAATCATCCAGGCAGCAAGGAATGTCTCCAGGAGGAAATGAAGCAATAGCCTAACACATTCACTGCAAGAATTTGGAGCTTCAGCCCCCAAGGTCAGCAGTCTGTCTGCTAGGGTCTGGAGCAAACCTTCTTGCTCCAACAGCTTTGGGATTAATCAAGCTATACACTTTTTTTTTCCCCAAAGACAAAGGTACATCCCTGGCAACAAACACCGTACTGCTTTAGCATGGCCTAAGCCCATATTTTACCAAAATACCCATGGGCAGGCTGTAGCTTCCTGGTACGGGATGTGACTGTGCCCTGGCAGCTCTGACTCTGACACCAGAGCTCGTGTTGTTGCAAAAATTCTCTTCTGCTGTGCCTGCATAAATAATTCTTTGTTGTGCATGTGTGTTTATGTAGTCAGTCTTGAGTTTTCTGAAGTTTCTAGGGGTGCAAGAGAGGGAAGGAGCATAAGCCACACCAGGATTAACCCAGTCTGGCTGTGCACAGCTCTGTCTTTGTGTGTTTTTCCAACTCAGTCCTCCCCTCCCTCCTCTCACACCCACTGGTAGAAATGAGCTGTCCTACGAATGACTAACTGTGCCAGGTCAATGGCAGGGCAGCAGCTTCCTCCCTTCCCTGCACCCCCTTTCCCTTCCCTCTCCACTTGAGGTGCTTTCTGGAGGAGACAGTCAAAGCCTGCATGGCTTTGAGGTTTTTTTGGATGGGGTCCTGCATGCCTACCAGAGATGCAAGGAACCAGCTGCCTGGGCACTGGGCACTGTTGTCCTGCCACATCTGAACAACTTGTAGCGCTTGGGTTTTGGTGAAGGAGGCAAGTGCCACAAAGGCAGTCTACATCACTGGCTCTCCAGGACTTGGCTTTAATCAATCCTTGAGGCTTTGCATCATGCCTTTTTGTTGTTACCATCATGCATTTAGCACGTGTTTTTAACCAGGTAATTATTTTATCCTTAGGTGAAGCGTGTAGTCCAGCACCTGTCATTAGCAGCACCATGTGTTCGGTTTGTGCTGTAGATCTTCAAGTGATATATTTGGATGTCTTTGTCATAAAACACGTCAGGCGCCCTGGGGAGGCCTCAGACAGCCCTTTGATGGACTCCAGACATCCTCCTCATTGGCCCATTATCTAGTTGTTTACCAGCTGCACTCTCAATCACTTATTATATTAATTGCAACGTTCCAATAATTAGATTTCCTGTTTTTCAGGCCTATATGCTATTATTTCAGCCTTCCACAACACACAGACCTGTAATGAGTGCTGCCAATTTGCATTCATACTGACCAAGTGCAAACAGAGCAAACTTCCTGAGAGCTGGGAAGGACACTGATGTCTGCGAGGACACCAGGCACTGTGCAGCAGCTTCCCCTTCCCTGCACAGACTTCCCCACTGAAGAGAAAATTTGACCCCTAGTTCCACTTTAACCTGCAAGACTTGAGATTTCCCAAGCCACTAGCCAACTGCATCATGACTACCAGCAGTGGTGGTTTCACCTCTTCTTTAGCATCTTTAGCATCTACTTTCTAAATACGATAAGTTACTCAGTCTTTCTCACACAAGATTTCCTGGAAACTTCCCTTTTCTTTCCCTCTAATAAATTTTGCCATTCAAAATCAGTTGCTCTATATGTGATTTGCCATAGAAATTATTTGCAGTACCATTTTATTTCTATAGAAATGCATTTATCTCGTATAGGAATAATATGCACTAAACACATTTTATTCCACTGCATTTGTCACATTGAAAAGACTGTCTTGGGCTTAGGTGTTTTCCTGTCCTTCTATGAAAATGCATGAACTTGTTCAGGTTATGAAAATATTGAAGGATCTGCTTGACTATTTACTTCCAGACCACACTCCAATCCCACTCTGCCACCCTGCCTTCCTCACCCTCTCCATTACAAGGCTTCCTACACCTTCAGTGTTTATACCAATGAAGTCGCTGGAGGAATCCTTTCTGGCAAATGAAGTCTTACTCATTAAGCAGCAATTTGTTGTTATATTTAGCACAGGTTTCCTCACTAGGCAGACTCTACAATGTATCCCAGAAAGTACCTTTGGTTTCTGTGGGAGCTCTGTGTGGGTTGCTTATGAAATTCTACCTGTTGTGCTTATTCTCCACTGAGGACCGAGCTGGAGCAGAGACGCTTCAGTGAAGCTTTTGACTCAGCTAGAACTGAAATTATTCCAGCTCTGGCAAATAAGTAGCAGCATGGTAAGCAGTCTGGGAAATCCAACGTAGCTGACACTAGAAAACACCAAGTCCTTTTCCTGGCCCAGTGTGAGCTAGTGTCTCAATGTGACACTGTGTTTTGGCATAAGAAAGAGTGTATGAACAAGACGTGGTGGGGCTCAGAGGGCTGGGGTTAGCAGGGAGCAACAGTGTGTGAAGGAGAGATAGAAGAGGCTGTGCTTGCACATTGAAGTCATTCCTCGTAGGAGATGACAGTTTTATAGTTATTTCACAGTCTTTAGAAATACACATTTACTCAGTACTAACAAGAGTTTAAAAAACCCTATTAAAATAATAGTGCCTGCTTTAGTCCTTCTGGGAAAATGAGAGATTGAATGGGTTTTTAGACTAAATACATCATTCCATGGTCTTATCAAGTATGCAGCATGTTTCCTACTCCCCATACCTTCTGCAGTGTCTTTTAGTTCCTTTTGAAATACTCCTCGTGCTGAAAGCAGAGAGATACATCTGGTAGTTGTATCACAGTAACATTCCTCAGTGGCTACACAAATAGTTCATTTTTCTTCTTCTCCTCCTCCTCTTCCTCCCCCTCCTTCTCCTCCTCCTCCTCCTTCTTCTCCTACTTTCCCAGCTTAAGTGACATCTACTTTAATGCATTGCTGGATTTGAGGTCCAAGTACCACTGACGGCTCAGCTGAGACCTAATGCCACATTTGCCCTCTTCTGAGAAACTGAGAGTGAGAATTTCATATTTCTCCTCTGTTCCGCAGTGGCCAACACTAAAAAGAGGGGAGCTGACAGCTGTAAACTACTCCTTGCCTCCAGTATGAGTCATGTTTCTAAGCAGATATTTTTTCCCTGGTAAAAAGTAATAAAGCAAGTCTTCAATATCAGTAGAAAATACCATGCATTCCCACTCTTCTTAATCAGAACAAGTATTTATCTTTTTCCCGCAGTGCAGCTTGGAGCCAATATATTCACACAGTTGAGGAAAGACTCAGCTGGCAGAACAATAGAAAGATCCCAGCAGAAAACAGACAGTTATCACAGCTTCTTGGGAACCAGTTACTAAATCCTTTTCTGAAAAAAAGGAACAGATATGTACATCGGCACTGAACACAGAGCAATTCCTTGTTTCAGAAAGGTATTGCTGTATAAAAGACCAGAATAAGCATTTTATTAATGCATTGCTTTTAATGTAACAATTTTATAGCCTAATTGCATTCCAGAAGCAATTATCTCTTGTAATATGTGCTCTGGATGTAATGGAGACAGAAAAAATGTTTCTGTAATTAATGACAACTTAAAATCTTCTGCATCAAAAGCCCTTTGCGTGCCGGACTTTTCACACACAACTGTGTCTGCGAGGCTGGTTTGGCTGATGAGGTGCATGGCTGCCGGCTTCCAGGGCTGAACACCAGGACTGTAGTGGCAGAGGCCAGTGGCCGGTTCATCTCCCCTTCCCGCAAATCAGGTGCTTTGCAAATCTGAGCAATACCGCATGGTTTTCCATGAAGATCTGGATGCTGGCACAAAGCCTTTGTCCCCAGAAATGCTCTCGACCAGGAAAACTTTGATTTCAAGCCCCACTTCCACCCTTCCAGGAAAAGAATCATCAAAATTATATTTTTGTTAATGTGGTCTTGTTATCAAATCCTTGTCCAACTGAGTTCTAAACCTGACATATAATTGCATGTTGTATTTTAATCACCATGTAACCACATTCTTTAAGTACTTTTTTCCCCTAGGGCAGAGTCCCTGGCTGTGCTGTGGTAGAAGGCCAGTGGGTATAAGTTTCTGTGCTTTTCTAGACATTCCAATCTGTGTGCGGAGTCTGATTTATAATATACTTAAGTAGCCAAGGTAAAGGGTATGGGAAAATCTAGGCCGTTTATGGCCAGCTTAACCTGGTGTCAAGCATCCTAACTTCCTTACAGCCTTTTATGAAGTGTTAGGACTGCTTCTGCCATAACTTCACAGAGCTAGCATGGCTGAAAAAACACACCCTTTTTGGCTATCATGGAAACACATCTAGTGAATCACAGAATACTATAATCACAGAATGGTTTGGGTTGGAAGTGGTCTTAAAGGTCATCTAGTTCCAAACCCCAACAGGCCAGGTTGCTCAAAGCCCCATCCAACCTGGCCCTGAACACCTTCAGGGATGGAGCAACCACAGCTTCTCTGGGCAGCCTGTGCTAATGTCTCACCACTCTCTCAGTAAAGAATGTCTTTTTAGCACCCACTCTAAATCTGTCCTCTTTTAATTTAAAAATGTCCCCCCCTTGTCCTAACATTACCTGCCATTGCAAAATGGCTGTCTCCCTCTTTTTTCATAAGCCCCCTTTAAGTACTGAAAGGCTGCAAGGAAAACTTACAATCAACTAAAATATGTATTTTTTTAAAGATTGTGCTTCCACATGTACTAAAAGTGCTCTCTATCCCTACCCACCAGCTAAGAAACAGTGATTTTTTTTCTCTATGGACCAACAAAAAGCATGCATTTTTCTTAGGTGACATAGATAGGGTTCCTAATCTGCTGATCACCACTACCAGCTTGCTAGCTAACACATTTATACATCCCACTTTGAAAACACCATCTATGTCTACTGTCCAGCACATATGTTCACCAGAGTTCAAAGCCAGATGCCTGCTTGAACATCCTTCAGAACCTCTAAATAATTCAGGTTGAGGAATTACACGCAGCCAGCCTTTCACTGAGTTCACAATTTCTTGTCTGTGTAGAATATATGTAGTGTAGAACATATCTAGAGTATATCTAAATTGGTGTGCTAAATTTGGGGGCTGCACAGAGATTGTGTGTCCCACACACTGTGCACTTGGACAGCCGCATGTACCTGACACACAAGGTGTGCAAAGAGTCCTCAGCTAATTTTGAGAATTGTTACATAGGCATATAGAAACTTTCTTTTCAGAAGGGCTTAAGAAGAACTGACAATTTTGGGGGTTTTTCTACTAAAGCTGTTGATTGGGAAGTTATTCTACACAAAACCGAGCATCAAGCCCCTGCTTTTGCAAAAGCACAATGTTACTCTTCAGGCTATTTTATATCAGAGCATATTTTGTTAACCAAAGTAGTGGCTGCAAGCACAAGAAAGGAATGCAATGGACTAGGATTTAACAAAAATCCACTAGAGTTGGAACAACCTGTTTTGATCTATAACACTCCTACAGGAAAGCTGTAAAATTTACAAAGCTCTCAGAGCTACTTACTGAGGTAAATATATATTTAGCAATGATAACATAAAACCTCAGAAAAATACAATGTATGAAAGAAAGTTCCTACCAGTAACTATAGAGGGGGAAACAGGAAGGGGTTTGCCTGAATCTATTCTCAGTTGCTTCTCTTCATACAGATAAATAAGTGAATTTTCTGTTGTATTTTCTTCATTCTAGGAGGTAAAAATACTCAGAGAAGGTCTGTAATTATTTCACTCAGTCTTCCCTCTATGGAGGGAGCTGAGAAACAACCACAGCGTTCACATCTGAGAGCTGGACTTTGAGGTCAGAAGAACATTTCTGTCTTCTTCTGTCTTCATCTCTTTCTGTATTCCACCTGGTTGGTGCAATAATATTGTGTTGCTTACAGGCATCTGTAAAATAATAAGGTGGTACCCTAAAATTAGATCAGTTGGGCATTTACCTGGTATCAGTGTAATGATGAGGTTAAATCAGAACAGACGCCTCTTGGAGATTTCCTGAGGGCCTCTTTGATGATGGCACAGTCTCACTTCATTCACGGAGAAGGAAGGTCCAGGCCAGGCACATCCTGAAGGCAAACAAATGGTTCTATTATTCTGCCTGCTCTGTACCACGCAGCTGTGAACCCTAGTTACATGCACAGATCAGTTGGTGGCTGATGTCTCTGTAGATATTTTCTCATGGAAGACAGGGCTCCAAGATCTTGGGTAGCCCAGGAGTAAAATGCCTCAGGCACTTCCATTACATGCTCACATAGCTGGGGATGATTTCTAGTTTCTTGACAGTTTGCCTTCTGGGTGCTTTAGAAAGGTGTGGTGCTCTTTTCCTTTCTTTTTTTTTCAAGAAATTGCCTGCCCCACACAGTGTTTAGGCTGTGCAATTTTCTGATGTGTTTGCCATACCACAGCACCATAGCAGAGCTCATCTGGCAGGTGGGTTTTTTTTATCAGTGAAGCTTTTTCCTGGTGACATGCAACACTTCATGAAACCCATCTGGTACTAGTACTGCAGCCAGTAATGAAAAGAACATCAGAGGTAAATAATAAATGAGCAGAAACCTCAGGTTTTGCTGAGCATCATGCTTTGGTCATGTACAGAGCTTGCCTAAAATCTTCATTCAGGAGGCAGCTCTCCAAAACCAAGGGACAACCAGTGAGTTGACATGAAACATGCAGATCTGGTACATCTTGATGTACCTCTTGACACCCAAAGCACTGGAATATCCATGTCCTGGATAGGTCCCTGCTGAACAGAGAGGAGGGGCTCTAAACAGAGGTAGGTAGTTCCATACTGTGCCAGTTTTGCATGGGATGGAGTTAAATTTCTTCCCAGTAGGGGTGTGTTTTGGATTTGTTCTGAACACAGTGTTGATAACACAGGGATATTTTTGTTATTGTCGAGCAGGTTTTTAGAGCCAAGACCTTTTCTGCTTCTCAACCAACCACACCAGGCTGGGGGTGCACAAGGAGCTGGGAGAGGACATAGCTGGGACTCCTGACCCCAACTGACCCAAGGGACATTCCAGACTATCATGCTCAATAGATAAAGTGGGATGGAAGTAGGAGGAAGGGGGGGATGTTGGGAGTGATGGCGTTTGTCTTCCCAAGTCACCATTATGCATGATGGGCCCCTGCTCTCCTGGAGATGGCTGAACACCTGCCTGCCATGGGAAGCAGTGAATGAATTCCTTGTTTTGCTTTGCTTGTGTGGGCAGCTTTTTCTTTTTCTATTAATCTGTCTTTATCTCAACCCACAAGTTTTCTAGCTTTTAACCTTCCAATTCTCTCCCCGATCCCACTGGTGGGGAGTGATCAAGCAGCTGTGTGGAGTTTAGTTGCTGACTGGAGTTAAACTGTAACACATACTCCTGGATAGTGTATTTCCACTTCTCTTTGAAATATTTGACCTTTCTTAATTGCATCACATGGTTAGAAGTGCAATGCTCAATATTTCCTTTTTTTCTGTCAGCTATTACCAGCTTCTGTTACCTGTACGTTGTGTAGATTTATCTTTCTCTGGATCTATTCATTCCCTCTAATTATTGGGGTTCGGGGTTTGTTGTTTTGTTTGGGGTTTGCGTATGTTGTGGGGGGAGGGTTTGCTTTTTCTACTGTTGTTGTGATGTGTCACTCCTCTCTGCCGAAGTCCTCCACACAATATTCCTGTGGGGTTTCTTCCCTCAGAAGCTCTAGCACCTTTCACGGTTTTGGCACGTCAGCTCTATTCTTGTTCAATCTGTTTGTTTGTTTGTTTGTTTGATTGATTGTTAATATTGCCAAGCATGATGGTGCAGCAATGAAAGCTCTTCCATCTCTCACATTCTTCTCAGTTGTGACACTTGCTGTTTGAGTTTTAGAGATCTATTGTTTTCTTTATCCATTGCACTGTACTTAATAAATTGATCTTCTATCTCTGGTGTGTCAAAACATGTCCTGAAGCTCATACAGTGCAAATCTTTTCATTTTATTCTTTTGAAACAATTTTTTTTATTTTTTTTTTAGAAATTAATCATTAGAATAATAGTTCTGCTTATTGTAGCTATACTAAATTCAGCATTCTTCCCCTTTTTTCTGATCAGTGATTTCACTACTTTCGGCATCATTAAAGGCATACTCTGCAGGAAGCTGTAGGTAATGCTTCCTGTCCCTTTATCTACTCTCATGCTCAAAACTGCATCTGATGACTAACTGTGTCAGCATGCTCTAACTTTCTGTGATATTCCTCTAGTCTAGTTCTGTAATGAAACTCCACTGATTAAACATCTCCTGTAAATGCGCCTTTGTATCTTGGGCAAAATTATATATATATGTATAATTATATACCTTGTCAGCATGCACTGACTTTGCACATTTTGCACCAGTGTGCAGAGTTTCATCCAAGCAGCACTAACAACCATTAAAATCTGGAAGCTGACCGTTTCACAGACCGTCCTAAGCACAACAATGACTTCAAGAAATGAAATAAGGGTGAAGATTCCTTCCACCTGGAAAGACTCACTCTCCAGCTGTCGAGTTCTGATTCAGCCTTGCTGTGACATTCACGGTGGGCACTCTTCAAGTGGTTATTCAGTGAAGATGCTCTGTTTGGTGCAGTTTTGCTGCCTTTGGTCTACGGATGGATTTCGTTTGCAAGGTGGGCTGATTTCTAGATGAACTGTAGACTAAGCTTTCCTACCGCCTCCACTGATGCACAAGTTTGTTTGATTCATAGTGAAATTTGGATAATTACTTTTGGTAAAAACAGAAAACATTTCCTTAAGTCAGTAATGTAGCAAACAGCCTGATTTGATCAGTTTTGTTTGATTTATTTTAATAGGAATAAACCTCACTGCAGGCAGTTTGGGGAAAATTTGCCAGCTACTCTTTTTTTAAAAGACGGAAGTTGCTCCCTAAGAAGCTTGATGAGTTTGAGTTACTAGATGTATTTGCTGAAGTTCATGTTATTTCTTCTCATGGTATGGAAAATATAAATGACAAGAATGTTACAACCAAATGTCTTGATCTAACTTTCTGTGGTTCACAAGAAAACACATATTTAGCCTGTAACTAAGCTTAATCTATTTTATGTGGTATAGAGGAAAGAGGGTAAATTGCAGGTGAGGTAAACATTTGACAAATTAAAATAAAGCTCCAGAGATTAGGTGGTACTTTAGTGCTGTGATGTTTCTACTCTGAGAATATGGGTATGAATGATAACTACAGTTTCAACTCTGACTCCCAAAATCTTTATTAATAGTGCAGGTGGCTGCACAAATTTCTGGCATGTGACAGCACAGTAAGTTACTAATGCTTTGTGGACAAGTGTGATCAGTTTATCGGCTTTATTAAATTGAACCTTTTATCTGCTTTTTGATGATCCTTTCTTCCAAATGCCAATATTTGTGCATCAGAGGAAGCACGGAAACTGCATAGTTGTTCATTTGCAGCGTGATGACCAACCAGTGCTGTTGGCTTGCTGCCGCTCATTCCTTCCTTACTGTGTGGGTGTCAAGCTGGCAGTCCCTGAGCACAAGTCACAGCGAGCCTTGGGGAAGCAATGACACGGGAAAAGGGATAGCCAGAGGGATAGCCAAAGATGCTGCTCAAGAGCAACACACAGGATAAATCAGCTTTGATGAATGCACCGAGAGAAGAGTAGAACTAATTCCGACATCTTGAACTTGAATAACGTGTCAGTTCATTACAGAGGATATAAACAAGTAAGTAATTCAAACAGGATCTGTCTATTAGTGGGAAGAAAATTCCAGCATCATTTCCATGCCTGAGCAGTGCAGACAGGATTGCCGAAATCCATTGTGCAGATCTCCTAAACTGCTCTGATATTTGTAATTTTTACATTTGTTAATATTTTGGCAACTTCTTGCACACATGGTTAACCCTAACATTATTTGTCATCTGAACTCTTTATAGTATTATACCGTTGTTTCATCAACTGCTTAAAAAAAAGGATGAGCTATTATATTTAAGTAAATTTCTTAGAACTTGTCAGTGCTTTGAAATGCTTTTCATCTGGTAGATCAAAGACTTATGGCTGGATCTGACTTTTATCACTTCTGTCTTATGGCAAATCTCAAACTGACATCATACATTGTCCCTCTCAATTCCTTATACACACAGTATCTCAAAGTTGTGGAAGCACTGCTTCTCATGTTACAGCAAACTAAAAGTTGTCTCTGTTTCCCCTAGATGTACAGCTATGCCACAGAGGTCCACACTTAGTGTCCCTCAGGCTTGCAATGCCTTGCACCTGGAAATGAGCCAACTGGATGGCGTGCTGTGCAGCACACTGATTTCAGCCACTGGGAGCAACATGGGCATATCAGCCAGGTGCGCAGATTTCTCAGGCTGTTTAAAACTAAAGCTCAAATCTAGATTCCTGAGGCCCATGAGGTTTGTCTTGAGGTGTTGAGGAGGCTGATAGGACAATCGCAATAACCAGTTTCCTGGGTTTGGATAACAACTTTCTTCTAGTGCTTGGTCAGCAGGCACGCCTTATTCTTTTATGAAAGAATGTTCCCATAAAACAGTTTCTGATTCCTGTTACTTAGGAGAGCCAAACTAACTGAGCAGTCTGATGACTGTTTGTGAGATGGCATTGACGTCTTGGGATTTGCCACGTGATGCAACCTGGCTGTGGCTGCAGGTTCCCACTTGCTGGGACAGACTGAAAAGCAAGTGAATCTAAATCTTCTCACTGCACAGATTCCCATCCAGATACTGCAAAACGTATCCCTCCTGCTAGACCTCTCTGCTGTATGTTTAGCAGAGTGAGACTTTTTTTTGGCTAACTCTGCAAGAAATTTCAGAAAAAAATGGCAGCCTAGAAGCACAGTATATCAGTCAATCAATCAATCAATCATAAAAAAATAAATAAATATGCACACGTCTTTGTTACTACTTTAGAAGAGCTCTGGGACCACATTAGCCTGGGTGAAGTAGGAAAGAATGAACGATAAAGGTGAAAAGCAAGCTGATGTATGTAGGTGGATAAATGGAATTAAATGTGTAAGTATGTGACAAGGGAGTATGGTTATGAATCGCAAACTGTGCTACCATTTTTAAAATAAGTGCTGGGGTGAAATAGACCACACTATCATTTTAAATGATATAAGTGGGACTTAACCTTGTTTGTTTCTATCAATCTTGGTTGACTATAACTTATTTTTAAGAAATATGTAACTGTTAGGAATGCATTATGCTCTGTTTTTCAGAGCACACTACTGCTGAAGTTTTTGATGAGTCACCTAATTGAACAGGGATGTGTGTCATTACATAAGGAGAAAAATAAATTAAAAGTACCACCCAAATGCCAATGTGTATTCTGATTTTGATTGCACTAAATAGACTTGAGAATGGTTTATTTTATTTATTAAAAAAAATAAATATCTTGAAAATTGGTTAGGGCTGGAAGTTTAGGGGACATTAGTTTAAAAATAATAAAAGAAAATCCCAGAAACAATATTCTTCCATCTACTGATCAACTGAAAATTTCAATGTCTTCTGGTATTTAAGACAAAGAAGAAAATTCTCCTCTTTACTCAGCCACAAAAGAATCTGGTATTTTCATGACACCCATTAGGAGGAAGGTGCCTAGAGAGCAGGTGATGTTTCCAGTACAAGTTAGAGACAATAGAGCCGAGGATGATTTAAAAAATGTGGACTGTAGCTCTAAGGTAAAGATGGAGGCAGCGTAATTGCTTATGTTATATGACTGGGTGTGCCCACACCATGGGGCTAATGCTAAAGGCAGTGGCAAACAACAGCCCATTATCCTTTTGGTAAATCCATGACTGATGATGTCAGAGCTATTAAAAATAATGAGCTGCTCATATTTCACAAAGAACTTTGGGTAGATGTAAATCCCTAATGCAACATTACCCAGGGTGGTGGGAGGGGCAAGAAGACCTTTCTCCGTGTGGGAATGGTGACCACGCTGGCACAGGGACTCAGCCCTGCCTGCCACTGCTTCTCCAAGCATGGCCTTACATCTTCACCACTGGCTGTTAGGAAGGCCACCGGCACCATCAAGGTTAACAATTTCCTTCAACGAAGATGCCCCAGGAGAAAGCTCAGCCTGACATTACTGAAAGCCTGAATTTTCCATGCTGGACCACAGTGCTGTGGCGTTGCCCAGCATACTGCATGTCTGATGCAGATGGAAAGCATCCAGAGGTTTAGGACAGATTGTCTATATATAAATCAGCTTGGAGCTAGGTCTGTATATGGTGGGCTCAAACCACTGCTCATGGTCACCTTCCTAACCATTCCTTGTTTGGGGTGGCTCCTTGCTCCCTAGCTGGAACTTCTCAGGATAAAGTCTGTGTAAGTCCCACAGTTTCTAGCCTACAATTGATTATTCCTGCTTCCCACTCCTCAAACCAGTATTAATGGCTTTTGTAGGTTTTCAAGGCTGCTTTAGACCCTAGTGGCACTTGAAACCCCAAAGCCATTTCAGGACCCAGTTGAAACACAACTGAGTAAGCAGTGGCATATTGCCCTGACAGCAGACTGGAGTCTGCATGTCAGATGGGGTGAGCAGGCAGGGGACACATGAGGGTAGGCAGGCAAGAGGAGGTTATTGAGAACAGAGATTACTCCATTTTTCAGCTGCTATCCCTCTCCTCTGGCTGATCTCTGGGCTCTGGAGGAGACCCTGCCCCAGTCTCCCAGCACCACCGAGCACTCTGCAGGTGACAGCTGCCTCCCTCCCATGGTGACATGGACCCATTTCCCCCAGCCTCAGGAGACATTTGTACTGCAAAAGGCCAGAGAAAACAAAAGCAAATGGTAGGCAGGGCTAGTGTGTGGGTCTAGTTTCTTGCTTCGTATGCCTGTTTCTCTAGAATTTGTTTTCCTTTTCATGAGGGACCCAGTCCTGCTGCTCCTTTAACTGCTCTTTCTTCCATAGAAATATATCTCCCAGAACATTTTCACTTGCCAGGTTTCAGGTGAACTTGAATTTGTTCTAATATAGCTTGGCTGCTGTAGACCACTCTACTATTAATAACTCTTCAGTTGCTCGAGGACGTAAGGTCCCTCATACTTCTCAGTAAGTTATATTTATATGGTACTTACATGACGCAGCAAGTTTGTAAAACGCCACAGCTGCAAAAACAGAGTGTGTTGGGATTAACGGATTGAATTCAATCAAGATCCTCACTCTGCTTTCAGATCAGACTGCACCTGTTGACACAGATTACTGTTCATGTGCCATAAAGCAAACCTTACCTTAGAGAGTTTCACATTTAATGAACATGTAAGGAGAACATACAGACATTCCTGGGCATAACTATAGCCATAGATTGATTTATAGCTACGTAGATTCTGAACCACGTGAAAGAAACATTCAGAAAATACATGAGCTGAAAACCACACTGAAAAATGCATGTATGAACACAGCGTGTGTGTGTGTTGTGTGCAGATCAGCGCGTGTCAGTGTGAAGGCATTTGAACACAAACACTTGCGTGCAAACACACGTGGATGGTCTGTGGTGCACAGGCTTTGTACAGCTCTGGAGGGCTCGCCTTTTATGTTAGCTGGGCTTAACATTTAAATGTCAGGATCTAACTTTTATATTAATGACAAAGTGTTGCTTGCTTCAGAATGAGCCTTGGTGGGTGAGTCAATTAAAAATAATAATAATTTGCCAGCTACTAATTAGGAAATTAATTAGTGTTACTTCTGCATGTGAACGAGCTGACTTCAAGTTGTCTCAGAGGAGACTGGCTTTCAACCAGCATCATTAAGTACATTCACAGGAAAAAATAAAAGCTGATTATTGACGAGTATTTTCCTTTGAACAAGACGAGATCCATTCCCTCAACAAAATAAAATCCTCTTCGTAGAAGAGATGTATGTTATCTCTTTTGGCAGAAAAGAGTTTCTGCAAGCTTGTAATGATCAAAACAGAAAAGGAAATGCACTGATGTAAGGTTAGTTTAATCTACTTGGTCCTGTGGTGTAAAAAGCAGTTGCATGAAACCACTGCTCTTTGAATGGTAAATGAAACACTAAAATTCTATCAGTAACTTCTCACCTTTATCATCATGACAGCAAGCTGCATTTAATGTCAACACCCTTAGAGCCTCCTCCTCAAAGTCTTTGCTGTTCTCTAAGTCCGCCATGGTACTCACAACATAATAAGGAAAGCAAACACTGTGCTCGTGGGTTACAATGTGTGTCTGAAGATGTAAAAATTGGGAAGAGACTACCTCAATAACAGTACCATTTCAGGCAGTCCCAATTTAATTTCCTGCCTAAGAGCCAACACAACCTCAGAAAAAGCTGTGCTACGATAAAAATAGTTCCTCACAGCCGTGGGGTGCAAGATACAAAGCACAGCTTGTGTGTGAGGATAGGTGTGTTAATTGTAATACCAAGAACACAAATAAAAAGACTGTCATGTTGAAGGCCCAGGAAAACAAGCATCCCCATGTATCCAGAGATGAAATTATGTTAGATTTATGAGATCTGATGCCAGTGCACCTGGATGGGCAGCAAGCATACATGCATTGTGCAAGGGGATACCTCAGAGGAGCTGCTGTGCCTGACACACTGCCTGTGGCCTCCTCTGATTTCCATGGAGAAATGCTGCAACTCCATCCCTGCGGACAGCAGACCCAGCTTAACTACTGGGACAGGAGAAGGAATATCATATCTAACTAGAACTGTAGAGGCCAGGATTTCGGCAGAATGTAATCCTTCAGTCCGGGATTACAGATAATGATGATGGTTCATTCTCCGTCCTCATGGAGAGTCCCAAGGGACAGTGATGTGGCCAGCATCTCTCATACCAGCTCTCAGGGGGAAGCCCATGCTACAGAGTGATGTGATGGGTGCAGAGTCGGAACTGTCAACGAGGGGAAATACGCAGTTTGCCACAGCTCCAGACTCTTTTTGAAGCATGTGTGCTTAAAGCAAACACAGTCCTGGCTTTAGATGGCGTATGCTGAATGAGACTACCAATCCATGCAGGCATCAAAACAGGTCTCTCTTTGACAACCAATGTGTTTAAAAGTCATGTTTAACAAATATGAAGGGCCTACATTTACCACAGTGGCTATTGTTGGAAGAATGTTGCTTTAAAAATCAAGTTTAAGAACATAAACTGTGACCAAGTTTCAAATAATCATCCTACTGGATATTTCAAAGAAAAATCCTACTGATGGTGCAGGAACTCCATGCCTCTGGCCATCAGGGAACAAAATGTTTATCTTATCACCATTTTGATACCTGGCATTTGTGCATTCCTGTCCTTTGAAGACACAAGGGTGTACTGTGTAAGCACCAGCCAATGCCACCTCCCTTTCTCCTCTACTCGTGGCTTACACTCTTGAGCAGTGGCAGGGGATTTTCCAAGTATTTTAGTCACTAGGATGATAACAGAAAATGTTACATAATGGCATTACAATTGGAGGAGGTGAAGAGGATGTATCCTCTAATTTTAACGAAAGAAAAGAGATACTGTCAAACAAAATAAAATTAAATACTCAATGAATTGTGTTTCATGTAATATCTTCTGTAAGGTAATCTTTGCGGGCAAAAACATACCCATATGTGTTATTGCAGCTGAAAGGAAATATTTCATTTCCAAGTTCTTACCCAGTGCTGGCACCAGGTCATTAGGAGATAGGCTGATCTCTTGCCCTTTATTTAAGTTGTCCTATCTTTTATGCTCTAGTAAAAGAGGAGGAGAACCTGTATTAAAAATAAAAGGAGATCAGATTTCCAGCTATCACAAGCCAAAAGCAACAGTAGTGGGTTGGTGAAGAGTCACAGAGACTTTGCCATGACAGGTGTGGATTTGCACTAGCCTGGTACATTCCTGCTGTAAGAGGCTCACCCCTCCTCACAGTGGCAGGCAGAGAGCAGCTTCTAGTTATTTAATAAATTTATTTTAAGAAGTGGTTATTTTAAGATGAGCAGTTTTCTGTCCCTGGACTGATATATGTTCAGATTATCATACCTGTCGGTGGGATGGCAGCAGTTGCTTGCTTGCCCCCAGCAAGCAAAATGGCCAAATTATGTGTCAGAGTTCCTGGGTAGAAATTGAATCTTTTGCGACAGCTTTGCCAAGCCAGCACTGCCTGAACTGCTCTAGTAACATGGTAACAAGAGGATGCATGTCTGCGAGCTGGTGATGGAAGATCAAAATGAGGAAACATAAGGTAATAGCAGTCTCACAGGTGAGAGGGTTATGACATTATGTTTTTTAATTTGTAATTTTTTCATTCTCAGTTTTGACTGAGTCCTGGGAGGCTGTAGAACAGAGCTCAGAGAGGTTTCTTACACGAACAGGCCTCATCGTCCTTGTGGACAGCATGGTATCTTCATGAGTACATCTAATTTGGAGGGTATGCCAGTTTTGGATGGACAAAACTGGTGCTAAGGATCTTCTAAAATCCTTGCCAAAGCAGAGAGAGAAGTTGTGTTGGCCTTATTAATACTGTCAGGCTCACTTGGCAGATTATGTGGGTAAGGTCTTGAAAGATTTCTTTTTTAGTCCATCCTCTTGGGTAAAGCTGCACCTGACCAATCTTGATTCCACAGCATTTTATACCCCTGTGAGCTCTCTGCCCAGACCTGAGAGGAAAAGGAAGGGCCTGTGTACTCTGCAGTGGAGCCTTGGGAGTGGGCTATGGAGAACACAATGTCTTTCTGTTGATAGATTTTGTGATCACTTTGGAGTTACAATATCTTAGCAAATACTCCTTTAACCATGTAGCTCTCCAGTTCGGTCTCCAAAACAAGGGAGCCCTAGCTAAAATCCCTGCCCTAAGCCTGGTGCAGAAGAAGAAAGACATCCCAAGGCAGAGTTGTATGTCAGTACTGAGACTCCAGTGAAATTAGCAGCACTATTTTCAGCTGAAACATGGTTTCAACCAACTTTGAATGGTATGCTTTTTGTTTTCCCTGTATGCAAATAAATTTTTCCCTAAAATCACATGCTAGCTAGACAAAGGCAACTTTATTCTAATGTGCTTCCAATGCCTTTTGTGCAGGTTCATAGGAGATTATGCTGAATAAGTGATTTCTGCTTATGCAAAATCTCCTACCATGCAGGAACCCAAGGTAATTTCCTCATCATTCTCTTTGGAACAAAGAAATCATGACAGAAGACAAGAACATCTCCTCCATATTAAAAAAAAAAA
>VZTF01009468.1:46291-70564 GCA_013397755.1 Cnemophilus loriae | reverse complement strand
GAGTGCTGTGTCCAGTCCTGGGCCCCTCAGTACAGGAGGGATGTTGAGACGCTTGAACACGTCCAGAGAAGGGCAGCAAGGCTGGTGAAGGGTCTGGAACACAAGTCCTGTGAGGAGCAGCTGAGGGAGCTGGGGTTGTTTGGCCTGGAGAAAAGGAGGCTCAGGGAAGACCTTATCACTCTCTACAACTGCGTGAAAGGAGGGTGTAGTCAGGTGAGGGTTGGTCTCTTCTCCCAGGAAACCAGCAGCAGGATGAGAGGACAGTTCTTTTAAGCTGAGCCAGGGGAGGTTTAGGCTGGATGTTAGAAAAAAATTCTATATGGAAAGAGTGGTTGAGCATTGGAATGGACTACCCAGGGAGGTCACTGAAGTCACTGTCCCTGGAGGTGTTTAAAAAAACACTGGAGGTGGCAATTAGTGCCATGGTTTAGTTGATAAGGGAGTGTTAGGTCAGAGGTTGGAGTTGATGATCTCCAAGGTCTTTTCCAACCTAGCTGATTCTGTGATTCTGTGATCATAAAATACAAGATGATAAATGTTTCTCTTCTATCATGTGGATTGCCCATCATCTCAGTTCATGAGACCACAGTGCTTGGCTTTTTACTTGGAAAGATGAGGAACTGTAGGAAGAGTGAGAGCACAGGTGACCATGCTCTGCTGCAACAGTGGCCTGCAGGCATGTCAGGTGAGAATGGCATTTCCTGTCCCTCTCAGAATTTGACTCTGAATCTCATCTTATTCGTGATGAAGCAGGGAACTAAATAATGACAGAGTAGTTATTTTCCTTTGTTTTTTTTAAGGAGAAACTAAGTGTATATTTCTACTTGTCAAAGATGTGGATAAAGGTGGAAAATACAACATAGATGCTGCTCGAAATGTCAAAAAAATTAAACAGCAACTGAAAAGAGCCCAAGCTTTATTTTAATCTCCTGGTATTTTTTCTAGCTAATTTTATTATCCTTCTGGGTCCTGTAATTTATAAACATCTGAGACCACCTTCAGTCACAACACTACAATAACATTTATCCCCTATGAGCTCCCATGAAGACCCTCATGTCAGGGTGGAGGGTGAGGCAAGCTAGTTCACACGGAGCTCACACGTCTTGGGGCAGCATGTAAGGAGAGATGTGTTGACGAGGGTGATGTAAAAGGAATCTTGACTCCCTGGCTTCTTCTGTCCTGCTGCCAGAGGAACAGCCTTGAAGCAGTATTGATTCAGTGTCTTTGCATGGTGCGAAGGTTCCTGCCAGAGGCAGGAACTGACTGGACCCGCAGAGGCATTTCTGACTGGTTTTCTTCTTGGTTCCTATGTTCAAGAGCTGACAGACAAGTACGTTGTGGGATGATGGGCTGCACTTCACGTCAGGGTCTCACAGCTATACCATCGGATGTGGTAAACTGCTGAAGTAGATAAATGATGATGTAGCTGAGACCACCCTTGATTCATTTTTCCTTTCTCCTGGCTACAGAAATTAAAGAAACAGATGAACAAAGTCAAGAAATAGTTGGAGACACCCTGAAAATGAGGGAAATAATCTCCAGTAGAGGTGAGGCCTCTTACTGTATCTATTAAAGGTGTTCTGGGACACAGAAAGCCATCCCTTAGTGAAATCACTCATCTGGAGACAAGTGCCAGAATGATCTGTTCTAAAATGAACTCTTGTTGGCCACATCAGGTAGAACCTGATACTCTTCTCAGAAATGAACAACCTCTTCTCTGTAACACAATAAACATTAACAGGAATTTCTCAGTCACACCATTCCCTGGGTATTATTGTTTTAAATGCAGAGCTTGCCCGGGAGGAGAATTGGCCCCAGCACAGGCTATAAAGTGCATCTTCACAACAGGTCATTTTTGACTCTTTGATACAGTGATTAAGCCAAGCAAAATCCATGGCGTAACTATTAATTTGTTTTGTTTAATTGCACATTTTGGTGTAGCTGTAGGGTGTCAGTGTCCACAGCTGCTGGAGCTGGTTGCTGAATACTGACCAAGGAAGTCGTGGCTATGCAGTGTGGAGCCCTGATTTGTTCTTTCGCAAATAAGTTGAACTTAGCCCAGATCAGCAAAAAAACTGTTAGGCACCTCCCCCTCCCAGAATAGTTGGATTCACTTTGAAGTCATTAAAATTGCATAGTTTTAGTCTATCTCCTTTTGAATTTCCACACCTCTGTGGATGCTAAGGTTTCCATCACACCAGGAACATCTAGAAATTAATTGCTTTAATGTGCAAGCAGAGAGTCAGACTGCTGCCTCATCACAAGTATGGTTTCTCTGTAAGCCTGCAGCTTTCTTAGGGCTCTGCATGACTCCTCAGTCTGATGGACTTCACACTGCTCCATCACCATTGTTAGAGGGTTCTGACCTTCCTCCCACTGAAACACGGTGCGATGTTTATGCCTGTATAGAGACTACATTTATATCCAGATTTATTTAGCCTTGTCTTCTGCTCTCTGCTTGAGGAGTGTATGCTTAGAGGTTCATACACAGGTACGTGTGTGCATTTAGACTGGCTGGGACTGTCTAGACCCAGGACTGGGCAGCTCTACCCTGTCTGATTTTCACCCAGTAGGTGATACAACAAAAAGTCATGATGTATTTGGACCATTTGGACTCCCAGTAGTCTCTCTCCTGGATCTGAAAACCCATGGCAAATGTGAACTCACCCTCAGGCAGCCCATCAGGCTCAGGAGTGTGTGTATGCTGTGGGGAAATGCCAAAGTGCAACACTTAAAAACCAGGGAATACACCTCTCTCTTGCACTGATTGTCATGGAGATCTTACTTTTGTTCTTGTTTCCTTTTTTCCCTAACTCTAAAAATGAGCACGGAAACTTACACACTATTTCTGTGCCCCATCTTGGCCTCCTTTCATTATGCCTGAGGGTTTGTCCACACCTGGTTATTCATTGAAATAGCAACTCTGGATAATGACATTGGCTTTATATCTATATATCTATCTAAAAGCAAGCAACAGAACTAAAAAGCATTACATGGCTTTTGCCTGGATACACAAGCAGATCAAAAGGGCCATTTATGCATACCACTTGCCTAAAAATTTCTTCTCATTTTCACTCATATTATGAGTGCCCTACTCCAATGGAAAGCTCCAGACAGAACCATTTTTCCTAGCACTCCAGCAGTTCTCATTTTTGGGCAGCAGTAGATAAACCGTAGTGAATATATGAGGGGACATTTTCCTTTTGTGGTTCTTTTGAGATTACTGGATAGTATTTTAGTATTTTCCCTCCAGTATATCTCAATTTTTGCTTAAATACCCCATTACTATACTTCTTTTTACAGGCAGGAATAAACTAGCAAGCTGTGGGAAAATATGTCCAGTTTCAAGCTGTCTGCAATCAGCATCTCATCTTGAGAGAAGATCCAGGGTTTTAGAGACAAATAATTATCTGTGATTCATCTTTGTGATTTTAATAAGCCAAAATTACACCCACGGATGAAAACCCTGCTAAGAACTAAGGTGTTTGAGACTAGGATCTATATTTTGCACTGTGGGTTCCACTTTGACATTTAAAATATTTTTACACTGGCTTATCTGAGTGAGAGACTAAGTCTCTTGGACGAGTAAAATGATACAGATAATTTGGTTTAACTTCTTACAAGAGGAATTGCTCATGTGTTTTCTCTGTTTCCTTGGATACTAGAGATTGCATGTCACAGTTCAGCCACACATACATTTTCTATTACATTACAGCACCTGGAATATGCACGAAAAATCCCCATAAATGGTTAAGACATGAACAAGACTGCAGGAGTACCCTCAATCATGAACGTCCTGGCCAGGGTCAGATAGAGGTGGACAGGGAAAGCAGAAAGCTCGTCATCTGCATAGGCTTCTCAATGCTGCTCTTCTTTTCTAGGAAGTCAGGACGTGCATGGGAATATTCTCTTCCCTTCCCATTCTGAGGCTGAAGTTGCTTTTGTTTTCGTCATGCATCTGATTAAGCTCAAAAGATAATGAATTACACCATGTGCATAGTTTGGACTGAAAGCCAGTGCAGTGCATTTTAAAACCAGTTTGCATAAACCTTTGCACAATCATAAGTGTGTGACACTGATCAGAACCTCCACCCTCAAAGCTACACTTAGGTGTGCAGATTGATTTACTAATCTTACTAACTATTTCACAGACAAATTCAAATTCTTTCCGTTCGCTTACGAATATTTGCCTAGCATTTTAAAATATTTTGCAAGTCATAAATATTTTCACAGCAATGGGCAGATTACTGACTAGCTCCAAGAGCATTGATATTATTAGCAGAAAAGCTGGTTTAAATAGTCTTATAAAATATGACCAGACAGCTTTTAATGAGACTTCTTTAGTCTGGATAAAAGGGCAGGGAAGACTTAGAAAAATGTGGTGAGTTATCCTAATTTTAGGTGGTGGTTTCTCTGTGTTTATTAAACCTAGATGGACTTTTCCTATCAATGTATTGAGTTATTTTGAAAATTCAAACTTTTATCATTTACAGGAAAAAAATCTTTTATAATTTACAATGTCTTGGAGCAAGGAGTGATTCAAGTTAATTGTCTTTTGTGAAGATCCACCTCTTATGCTTGTCTGGAACCTCCTATGTTTATTTCAGTCAGTTCTCCTGAGGTATTGTGTTGAAAGATGTGAAAAATATATGTTGGAAGACATGAAAAATAGCTACCTCCTTCAAGGCACTCAACATTCTACAGTGAATAAAGTTAGGGTTTTTCTAAGGTTGTTTTTTTTTTTAATGAGTACAGTTGAGTTCTGCCACTTTCTAGTCTGAAGAGTCTTAAATTGTTTAAATTTTTATCATAGGAAAGCTGTTCTGTATCTTCACAAATCTTGCCTTTTTTTCCTGGAACTTCTCAATTCTTTGACTTTTTCTGAGCTACTTAAAAAAAAAAAAATACAAGATGAAGCTATGTCATGGCTAAACCTACAGTGGCACAATGGGATTCATTGCTTAGTCTTTTACCATTTTATTAACAACTCACCTCTTCCTTTCATTTTCTGAACGTTGTTGAGAACCAATACTCCTTGCAGAGCAATCTGGCAGATTTGGAGTCACTTTTCAATGGCAACATCTGCCCAATGGAGAAAAAGAATCTGCATGAACCAAGTCAGTGTAGTGGCAGGCACTGTCAAAACTTCCCACCTGGATTCCCAGACGTGTCCTTGCCCGTGATGTAGGAAGGTGGGCCAGGAGGGACCTACCACTCCCTAGATAGAGCAGGTCTTTGATTTCAGAAAGGCATCAAGGGATATTAATACCCCAAGGCTAGTGGAATAGTAATATTCTAGAATTGCATTAGAAATCACTTTCTAGCTAAGCTTGCAAACTTTATTTTTATTGGATATACCACAGTAGAAGTCCTAACAAGCATGATGGCCCCTGCTGCAAAAGAAGACTGCAGGCTTGCGGTTGGAGAGGGTTCCTGCATTGTCAAACCTCTCTAAAGGCAGGATCATTAACTCCAATTTCCTCCCAGGAGGATGGCTTGCTTCATGACTAATGCTCAGCACAGCTAAGTGGCACAGCTAGAGTTCTTGGCAAAGCAACATATGGTGTTTTTGAGCATTGTAGATGTTTCATTGCGTATGTTTCCCACTCTATTACCTTGTGACACTTCAGGGCACTGCTTGTCTCTGTTTATTATTGCTGTGTTAGTCATTTAGACCTTTGTTTTCAAATGTTAATTATTTAGAGTATTGACACCAGAAATTTATAATACAAAGATAAATGTACCCATAAATACACCTTTTTGGGAGTTTCTTATAACTGAGAGTCCAAACCATGCAAAATCTTTTTGATGACAGACTCTGTCTCTGCTTTCCATCATATTGCGCACTCACGAGCTGGGGACTCTTTGTGCAAAGCACCAAGGCCTTGGGTTTATGCCAGCTAGAAACTCAATACACTGTTTGACTGCTTGCCTGTGTTCTTTGGAACAACAGCATTTTCATTTGCACAAGTAGCCTTTACATAAATAAGCTTGGTTCAGAGGCAGGCAAAAAGATACGTAGGCACACAGAGCAATAAAGCCCAGCCACACCGAGCGGGACATAGAGTTAGTACACCGTGTTTTTTCAGAGAACTCTCTGGAAATGCCATCATGATGTTTGCTGCACAGTCTAAAGAGAAAGTCCCAGAACAGTCCTTCTGAGTCACCAGTTTCCATTTGCACAAACGTGGTCTTAAATGAGATGATAGAGAGGCAAATAATGATTAATTCAGGAAAGAGATAAAACCTATCAGATTAAATTAAACAATGGTCAAATTCAGATGGAAAATGCCTTCCCACCATCCACTAAAAAGTGGATTACTTACTACTAAAGCTCTTTGTCACAGCTTATTTTCTTAAAAATACACATTGCAATCAGTTCAATTAAAAGTTTTAGGATACATATAGCAGGTTAAAGGTGAAATTGCCTGCCTTGTTTTATCTGAAAATCTCATCTGAAATCAGATCTAATTAACATAAATGTAGCTTTAAGACCTATGAATTGTGCAGGTAGAGAATGTGGGATGTGTGTTGCCTGTATGAGCTAACAGATGCATATCGTAGAGAGGTGAGGCACTGGAACAGGATGCCCAGAAAAGCTGCGGTACCTCATGCCCAGAATTGTTCAAAGACAGGTTGGATGGAACTTGGAGCAGCCTGGTCTAGTGGAAAATGTCCCTGCCCATCACAGGTGGGTTGAAGAAAATGATCTTTAAGGTCTTTTCCAACCCGAACCATCCTATGCTACTATGATAACTTGTTCACAGTCACAGGACTGATGCTAGAGTGAAATTGATTGCTTCAGAGAGGGTCTGTGAGAGGCAAACTGCACTAGCCTGGGCTGTTGGGAATGGAGCAGCTTTCTCCACCAAAGAGGACAGGTGGTGATAACATGGGTTCTCGTCCCAGATCTGTGCCCCATTTATTTTTTGAGTATACACTGAGGAACAGGGAAGGAGGAATTTTTTTGCCAGGGACTTGAATTTCTAAACTTTCTGTCTTCAGTACGTTTAAGAGAGCAGCTTGTTGTATAAACCAAACAGGAATCTGCAACAGCAGTACTAATGTTAAGAGGCATCCTGCCCTGGGAAAAAATAAGGACCTTCGATTTCTTTCAGTAGGCCAAACCACTAGAAAGTGATTCATGCATAGTAAGAAATCTGGCATGAAAAATGTAAATACATGTAGGGCACCACTCTGCACTGTGGCTGCTCCACCCGGGCTCAGCAGTGTCACCCACAGCAGCAATGTGGCACCCCCAGTACAGAGAGTTCATCACTGCCTTTGCCTCATCATGCTTGCTTCCTGCAAGAATGCAGAGAGACTTCTTCCTAGAAGCCTTCAAGCTGCTGAAATAGTCCCCAGATGGCCCTGCTACCATCCATAATGGACAGAGACTGTCAGTCTGATTTCCCTTGTGACTGAGGTGAGACCTGCCCTGGAAGGAGCAGAAAGCAAAATTGGCCCAGCATAATTTTGATCCCCAAGTTTTGCAACGTGTATCCTGGATAGGCAACCTTAAGACTTTTAAATCCCTCAGGATAAAATAAAGCAAGCAAACACTCACAACTGAGGTAAACTAAAAAAAAAAAAAAATTTAAAAGTTACACATTGCAATAGGTCACCCAAGCCTCATATTGACACCTATGAATGAGAAAAAGAAGAGTAAATCATAGCCAGCTAAATCAAATGGCACCAAATTCAGTAAGATAGTGCTATTGTGGGTTCAAAATCAAACTGACCTGTAACTTTTGACTGCTCAAAAAACCCCGGATAGGCCTATTTCATCCACACTTCTGACTTTCTTTCCAACAACCACTTTTTCTGAATTTTGAAGTATAGAAAATTCATAATCTAGAGTGCTTAGTTGCTGCAGTATGTGTTTTTGGAGTTTATTTTTTCCTTATTTATGTCTATGTTTGCAATGATTTGTGAGTTTAAAAAGATACTGTTTCTCTTAATTTGAGTTTGATATGGACTCTGTCAGGTCACTACACAAGAAATAAAATGTAGACAATTTATTTTGCTTTAAGCTGATGTGAACAAATCCAGTAACTTACTCGTGTTTCCTGATAATTGACTGCAGTTCATTTTCTGCTTGGGCAACACTTTATGTCAACCACTTGTTTCACTCACTAGATAAGCTTGGTAAATGATGTGATATGATCAAAGCAAGGTAAATTGAGCAATGATGCTCGTGGGTGAACCTTCTATCTGATAAACATGTTTTTGTACTGATGCAAAGCTCATTTTCTGCAAAGCTGGGCTTTGCAGCCTAATGGTATTTCATTCTCTCCCCTGACAAATTGCAGGACTGTCTTCTGTCCTGCCTTTGATATGCATAAAAAAGGAATGCATATATGATGTAAACAAAAGCAGGAATCAAGTCAAGAACATCTTCGTTTGGACCACATGTTCCTCCCGTTTTGGCTTCAGAGGAGGAAGCTTAGAGTGGCAGGTCAGCAGGGAGCCTATTGCTTAGCTGCATGTGTTCCTGTCTTAGACCATAAATGAACCTATGGTTTACTAAATATCAGGTGTTGGAATATGACATTGTAATAATAATACCATAGTCCTAATAATGCTACCATATTGATAGCAATAATACCACATAATGGTAGTAATGCCACAAAATTAAGAGATCCTGGAAAAAATCCACACGAAACTGGATCCGCATGAAAGAGGGACTGGCACTGACTGAATGTGCAACACATACTTGCTCATACATATTCACTCCATGTGGGCTTTCCTAGCTGGTCTGTTCATTCTATTAATAAAATGACTGACCTTCTCATTAATCATTCAACCCAAACTCCCATCATTCACTGCTAACAATTCTCCCTGTAACAAAACCCTCACAACCAAAAAAAGCCCCCTTGAACCTGACCATGAACTTTGACCAATTCACAAGCCCATACCTCTTAGGAATCCCCCTAATCCTTCTTTCAGTATTATTTCCTGACCTATTACTTCCCACTACTTCCCACCAATGACAACCGGTGAATTGTCGAACACCTTTCCACTCTCCAACTACAGTTCTTCTACTTAACTACAAAACAGTAATGATCCCACTAAACAGGGGAGGACACAGATTATTTTTAATCCTAACATCACTAATAACACTCCTACTGATAATTAACCTTCTAGGCCTAGTAGAGTATACATTTACCCCCAGCACTCAATCACGTTTGCCTGTTATGTATTTTACTGTCAAATTCTACAGCTCTGTGGTGCACAAGTTACTGCAAGACCCTTCCCGTGAGACTCCTAACCAACTTTCCTTTTGCCAGCTAAGAACATCAGCCTTTCAGTCTGGCCCAAGCCATGCTCCACAACTCCTAGACTGGTTTAAAAAGTCCTCTTCTGGATGGAGATGTAAGAAAACACACAAACACTAAATATGTGCTTCCGATTTTCTCTTGTAGCAAGTGTCCATGGTTTCCCCATCGGCCAAGGATGTTTCTTTTCTTGGAAAATTAGTTTTTAGTTCTTCCCTTTTCCTGTGTAAAATAAATGTATCTAGCAATGAGTAAAAATGTAGCCATTCTGGGTAGGCCTGTGAAATGTTGTTAAGTGGTGCTGTAAGCATGTGAGCCCATAAGCCTTCTGAACAGGTAGAGGCAAAACTTCAGGACAGTACCTGCCAACTGGCTCTCGTGGGCACTACCTGAGGGGTCTCAGAGGCAAGCCGTGCACTGCCAGCCCTCTGCCAGCCACGCAGTCACAACCTCTGGGCATAGCAAACAGCCAGCCTGCACCTACACACACCTTCACTAGCATCTCAGAAACTGATGACTCGCGAAATTTCAGATCTGATGACTTTTTTTCTGCCTCTGTGACTTTTTCCATGGCAGGCAGTAATTTCACAGTACTTACAAAGTATTAAAGGTGTATTGGAAGCACAACATGTACGTCTTCTATTTTAAGAAGTAAGATGGTGATCCTTTCTTACCAAAGACACATTCCAACACGGTCTGGAGCCTCACGGGCAGCTATAACAGGTCAGATTGTGTCTGTAGCACTCTCGGCTTGCCTGCGTGTCATTTCAAAGCTGTATCATAAAAATGCCCTTCTAAAGAGGTGTCAACATTCAGAAATCTTGCAAGACTAAAGCTCTAATGCAATTATACTCCTTGCAATTGCAGACTTACTGGCAAGTATTTTCAGGTTCATTTTGAAGTGTCCTCCCAAGAAGAACAGGACAGAACAGTGTGCTGCTTTGCATTTAGGACCAGGTATCTGAAGGAAAACATTTATATTTATGTTGTCTTCTCCTAGTCTAATAAATGGGATATCTACACACTTTTTATGAAGAAGTGAAATTTTCTAAGATAAAAAGTATCATGCATGATCAGGAAAGAAATTACCATAATAATATTGATTTGCATTTGCAAATATCTTTCATTTCAAGTGGCTTTACAAACCCTAGCTTTTGCTCAGGCTTAGTCTTTGTATGGGCAGGTCTAAAGCTCATACATGTATTTCCAGTAAGGCCCCATGAATTTATTTGAACAGAATATGCAAAATCACAGGTACATTTAGTGAGCAGTGAAGTAATAATTTTGTAAAGGAAAGCCTCCTATGAGAAAGAAGGGATTATATCATTATTGTTCTTTGTCCAAGTAATATTTTCAAATACTTTCCAGCTATTACATGCACCCAAGGCTCTGTTTCAGTAAAGCCATGAAAGGACAATCCCTGAGTCCAGAGGGTGTTGGATCAGACCTTTCTGTAAATTCTCCCATGTCACAACATCTGAGGCACCACCTAAATAGCTCCTTTTGTCTCATTGACATTATATAGGCATCTGCCTATATAATCACCAACTCTCTTTGTGGCAGCTGTCTATTCATTCCCCAGAACATTAAACTATCTCTAACTAACCAGAAAGAAAGTAAAATTAGTGTAACACTTCAGGCTTCAGCAGCTGGGTCTTTAAATAGGATTCCTGGCAGATCTGTGCTTGTCTGCAGCACATTCTGCTGCAGATGTACTGCTGTAGGTAGAAGGGCCCTTTACTGCACAGTTTCTAGCCAGATCTACTAGATCAACTGTTTAAAAGTCAACAGGAGAACACCAGCCAGAAAAGGTGCTGATTAAATCAGAGTTAGCCCACTACATGCAGAAAATGCTGGTAGACAAGACAAGCTGAATATATACCCAAAAATTAAAACTCCGATACTGCTTGGTCAAGCTGGAGGAAGATACTTGGCATATTAGCAGCTTCCTAAGTCAGCAGAAAGATTGACCTGAAGTAAATAATTTTATGTCTGCTGTAAACTGCACTCAGTCAAAAGAAATAAAAATTATCCATGTTAAAGTAATGACCCTTTTTATTTGCCATAAGATATTTATATTTTACTTAGGGACATCAGGTTTTTCCTGTAACACCTAACAGGCTTGGCCTCTGCTGGCAAAGTAAAACAGAAAAAAGCCAGGTAAGATACAAGCTAAATCTTTTTCTGTTAAAGAAATCAAAAAGCTGAATTTAGATGACATCATTCATAGCAAGAGCTATATAATGCAGAGAACAACAATGGAGTCCTTTTTTGCAAATATCTGTCAGATGCCTGACAGGGGACCCCTAGCAAACACGTGCACCTGGGAGGTGTGCAGTCTGTTCCTCAGCTTTGGAAGCTATTCTGGGACTGCCATGTGTCTCCAGGTGGTCACCATCCCAAGAGCAGATTTCCACCAGAACTGCAACACTTCAGCCCTTCAGCAGCCTCTGGAGGCAGCCTCCGGATTTGTGCCAGTGTGAGCCTCCAGGTGATGGTGGGCACCCTGCTGCAAGGGGGTTATTCACCTGTGAGCTGTGGCTGTGATTTACCAGCAGCCTTCGCCTTTCTTGTTTCCCTCCCAGGTTGCCCCTCACCACTCATCCACTACCACTGAGGAATTTGCTACACACAAGAGCAGAAAGCAGGTCTTGTCTTCTCCTATGAATTGCCTCCTGTCATCCTAATGTCATGTTCATTTGGAGAATGACTTCTGGTGTTGACTCATTTAATGCATCTAACATTTTAGTGTATGTTTTAATTTATGTTAGTGTACCTTCTAACTGCAAGAGTAAAAACAAAAGAAAAGCTAGAAAACAGAGGTCTGTATATTTATTTAGACCATTTGAGCTCCTGCTCAAGCATTGTGATACTTGATGCACTTTAGAGCAGACATTATACCAACATATTGATGTTGTCTAGGTATTGTGAAAGAGTGCTAACATTTTTCCACAAGATAAATTTCTGGAATACTTTTAATATATTGATGAAAGGCAAGAAAAATGAAAATGCCCTTAAGACTAAAGAAACAGACACCTTGGACAGCAGGTTTAATTGTTTCTCTTTCTGACTCACACTGTAATAGTCCAGGTGTTACATTCTTACTTGCCCACAGACAGAAATTTACAATGTATTTAGAAATCCAACTTTTACCATTGTCATCAAGACTCAGAGACCTGTACATTTCTGGAGTGTGCATAAAACTTTCAAAAGGTGAGCATGCACTCTGTAGGACCAATTCAACACATTATTTGATTAATTTCTGTATCAATATCATATATTTTTCTGTATCAACTTATTTTTGTTTTCCAAAAGACAGTTAAGACTTTTTTCAGTTAAAATTTTTTATATTAATCTTTATATTGGATTGTATTGTATTCAAAACATAAACACCACTAACCTCTGGTCTGCTAACAATTTAGGCAACTATGAAGATAACAGCAGTTCAGTGCCTTAATTCAACAAGCACCAAAAGTGTTTACTGCCTGGTTTCTGGCTATGTCATTAATATTTTCAGACTACGCAGCTTTCTGGAGCAGTTCTGCAAGCAATGCATTAAATTTGTAATACTGACCCATCTCTGGCTTTTAGACAACTGGCTTTTGTTCAGCAATTTCAAATGAAAATGATAACTGCTTTAAACCAGCTTTTAAATTATATCCACTGGCATTACTAATGCAAATACATAAAATGTATCAATTTACTATTACTAGTCTTTATAATCAGGGGAACATCTGATTTAGTCCATTTGGCCTTGGAACAAAAGAGGCTAAGGTGGGTCTATCCTCCATGGTACTGGTTTCTTTAGAAATGACAGCTATGATTTAACCCCAGATAAGCAGAGATTTTCAAAAGACTTGTGCATGACAATGTGTCCAAACTGACTTAGAAACTGTATTTCTGTAGGGATAAGGTATTAATTGTTTAAGAAAAATAAATTTGATCCTCATACACTATCAGCATAGAGCTCCATGTCTGAGACTCAGTGGGCATTGTCTCCATTTCACAAGGAAATAGTGAATACTTCTATTTCAAGTAAAGTATAAGATTTTACTTCCCAATGGTCCTTAATCACTGCAATGAAAGGTATTTCAATTTAATTACATCTTACTTTAAGTAGCAGGCCAGTTTTGTAAAATAATGTAACACACTGAAATGTGGTGAGTATAATGCACAGAGAGATTTGTAAAGACAGAGGTTACTGCCACTATCTAGGTGCATGCACAGATACTGTGGGGAAGGGTGCATTCTGAAACACCAGATAAATACTTGACAAAAATGACTGCATAACAGTCTGGGTTTTGTTTGTTTGTTTATTTGTTTGTTTGTTGTTTTTGTGGTTTTTTTTTCAATCTGGTACAGGAAATATGTCTGAACATTCAGGGCGTCTATCTCTGGGCACCCAGCAGTTGTATCACCGCCCCAGCAGTGTGCCCCAAGACAGGATGGCATGGGGGAACTGCACAGGCACTTCTCATGCCTCCCAATCAACACTCAGCAGATGGCAAACAAGTGTGCAGTTGGAATGAAAATGTCCTCAGAACTGGAGCATGAAAGAAAATGGCATTTATGTTTACACTTTTTGGGGTGCTCTGACAGCAGCTGCCATCTCACGTGCATCCCACAGAAAGCTTTCCACACATCAGGAGAAATGCTTAGACATCTCAACCCCATCTCAGTCTGGGGTTTAGTCATTCTGTACAATTTTGTATTGCATTTTCTTCTGGACATGGTTTTTTATGCAACATTTTTTGGTCTGATGGGGCCGAACTCAGAAAAAGTGCCCATGGAGAGACATGGCCTGACTCACTAAAAAGCACACTATGATTGAAATGTTCAAAGCTTTGCTATTATAAATGAAAAGCATCTGGAAGAGTTTGATTTTTATGTTTTGGATTAATATAAATTCCTGTGCATTAAGTCTCAGGAGTTGCACTGGGTTTGCACAAGCACCTGTAAATTCCCTTGCCTTTGTTCTTTCTTCTGATTGCTGATTGTGGTCCTAGCAGTCATCTTTCTTTTCATTTCCTTGCTCTTCTGTGACCTTTACAAAGAGCATTTCAACCTTCCTGGCAAACCAGACATAGCAAAATAAGAAAACATTTTGAAGACATACTTTAAAGAGATATAACATAGAGCTATTAGACAAGGAATGATTGATAGTTAATCTTATTTTTGGAAGTGCTTAAAACCAGAACATATACACATATCAGCAGGTTCCCACAAGAATATGTAGTAAGACTACCAATCAGTACTGGCATGGGGATTGTGTAACATATTCCTCAGTACCTTGGAATCTGAGACCACAAACATTTGTTTCATGGGAGACCTACTCAACCATGTCAAGTTATCTGTGCATGTACCTGGTTATGGGATTCGGCACTTGGGTTAGGATTTGACACCAACAGACACCACATAGAGCTGACAGGCACAGGCTCAGCCTAAATGGGTGTCTCCACAGCCAAGAAGCCGCTCTTATTTCCTGCAGATGACCCATAGCACTGCTAGAGAGGGCTCTGTCAGCATCCGCCTCTTCAGCCACCCAAGTATAATCTCATCAGATAAAAGCCAAGCTATGTAAAAGCCGTATGAAATTGAAAGGGTTAAAATACATTTTAATCACTTCTCATTTGCATATTCCTGGGAGTAAGTTGAGATATGACATATAATAGTCAGATTTGAAAGGCCCAGCATTTCCTTTTGACTTTATGGCTGTGGACTGTGCCTGTCTCTTTACCCTTGCAGGAACCTGTGTAAGTGCAAACATGATCAGAGCAGTTGCGATGCGAGATATAATCTGGCAGTCAGACACTCACATCACATTGATTGCACCCAGAAAGAGACTGAGGGAAGGATGGAAGGGAGAACCACAGATGCTGGTCTGTGGGTAAACCATGTTCCCCATGGTGGGAACTCATTGTTCCAGATCCCCGTCAAATTCAGCCATGTCCAGGTATGTGGCCTCCTATTTTGGAACAAGCTTCGACCCCAGTTGTGGGCCCGGAGCCCTCAGCTAGGGAACGGAATAGACAACACCTCAGCTCTTTGCCACCTGGGACGTGGGTGCATTGGGAAAACCCTTCTGGGCCATTTAGCTGGCTTTGGAAAACGACACAAAGTGACCTTTAATGCATAGCAGGATCTAGTGCCACAGGCACAAAAGCAGAGTGTTAGAAGGATTGCTTTTGTTTTCAAGAGGTAGTGAAATGCTAGTGTGCATATGCTAATGTGTTAATAGAAGCCTCCAACACAGAGATCACGCTAAAGCCATGCATCTCACTGCAGTATAGCTCTCGAAGGGGCAGAACTCTTCAAATCACATTAAATCAGCATTGTCAGAGCAGGAATCTCGGCTCATGTCCCTGAGACTTAGCAAATGGTACTCATTTGAGTGCTCTGTTTATTGCTGTGACAAAACCCCACCAGTTTGCAAACAAAAACCTGGAAACGTCAATAGAGGCAAAAAAAAATAAAAAAGAAAAAAAAAGGACAATTCCTCTTATGCACACCAGGGGTCAGATAACTCACAGTATCTTGTCATAAACTTTTATTATCCTCAGCGTTGCAGGATATAATTGAGATAGTAAAAGTTCTCAGCAGAGTAACATGCTCTGATTTTGTAATCTGACTAGCAGGAATGGTCAGGATCTAGATTTGCTCTCCCTAAAAGAAAGTATACTGGAAATAGCTCTTGACAGATGTCAGACGGAGAGACAGTGTATCAGTCCTACTGGAGTTCTCCAATAAATAAAATGACCCAGGGGGAAAAAAAGAAAGATGAAGTTCACTTGGAAACGGAGCAAATTGCCTGAGTTCTGTCAGAGCATATAACATTTTGCTTAATAGAGGAATTGCTCAGTGAAATAGTTTCCAAGGGGAATGTTGAACTTCAGAGATGTTTTCCAGCATTATAATGCACAGTCTAGAATATGCTTCCAAATGGACTATGGTATGCTCAGGGGTTTAATATCACTCTCAACACAGCTTCAGCTAAATATCTGTAAAGGGTGCGCATCTGTATTTTCTTTGCCTTCTATAATAACTACTATTTTTTTGTTTATGTGGCACTGACAGCATGTATTCATTGATTTACAGAAGTGTGCCTTCTGACAAGAGAAAAGTCCTGGCATCCAACTGCTCATTTTCAGTTCCCTGTCCTGTGGGTACTGAAGTGACCACTCAGCCAGAAGGCAAGGAAGGGAGTGGCAGGGGCAAAAGTGGCTTTAAACAATCTTTTGTGCTGCCTTAGCTCTGGGTGTAACTCATCTCAGTGGAGCTCAGAAGTATCCTGTGAAGATTTATGTGGGAAGTAGATGGTGCCTGTGATTACTACCCATGGAATACAGGAAAAAATGGAAACCTGTGAATATAATTTTTAGCAATTCTACAGAACAGCCTACACCAAAACCCACCCATTTGGCAGCTGGCTTTGTGAGCATAGTACTCTTACCAGCATTAAAACCACTGTAATCTCACCCTGACCTTTAGATTTTGGGCAATACACAGCTAAAATCAACTAATTATCCCAGGCTGTCTGCTGACGAATTCCCCTATTCCTTGCAAATTCCCCTTTTAACAGTCTGTAACTATGAAACATACTGCACTACATACTTTTTTCCCAATCTGCCAGGAAGTTCTGTAACATATAGTCAAGCCTCTCACCTTCGTCATGCAGGCTATTTTCTCTCAGGCATGTAATCATCAGCACTACTCTCTCTTAAAAGATTTCATTAAGGGAAAAAATCTCATTGTATGACTTACAGCATTTCCTTATCAGTGCCTGAACGTGGCTCTGGTACAAGAGCTTGTTTGAGGAAAAATCAAGCAAATGTCCCTCACTTTCTCTGCAGTGCCCCACAACTCTGGTTTTCTTCCAACCAAATATGTTTCTGGTCCTGACAGCATTATCCAACTAAAGGCCACTGTGACCTGCAGGCTTGAAGTCCATGTTAGCAAGGGTAGCTTACTATGTAAACACTCTACATATGTTTGCACGGGGTTTTTTCTAAATCATGTCTTTTACAGTTGTGTCTAGCAGCAGGCCCAGCGCAAATGCCGATTTTTATTTGGTCTTGTGTGCTGCAAAATGAATGGTTAAACAAATGCTGACATGCAGTTCTCAACACAGTCATTCCTGTGTGCGTGGCAGTTCCTCAGCACCAGCCACCCAAGCTCCCAAGCACTACACACTGGAGTGCATGTTCCAGTGCAGGGGCGAGTGGTGCCTCTGTGACCTGCCTCAGGCAACCCCCAGCAGATGTGCTGGGGGCAGGACTGACATCCTCTGAATCCCCGTCACCGTTCCAGACTCACAGCATCACTGTGCCTCCGCTGTGAGCTATTTCACTCCAGCTGTCTCCAGCACCTTGCATATTTGATATCACATTATGCATGTAAAGATTTTCTTCACTTAGACGCAAGCGACTGTGTTTCATGTATTTTGATAGCCCATTCATTTTCACTGAAAACAGCTTGATATTTTGCAGTTCTGCCAACAGGCAGGAACTAATCAAAAGTGCTCCGCTTTCATTTTCTGCTTTAAAAGGGACAAAACTCTGATATCTCAAGAAAAGCCAAAAACACAAATAGGAAAGAATAAAAATCACAAAAACATAGTTCCTGACCTCAATTTGGCTGTGAATTACTTACTAATTATTTCGTTTTCAACCCCTGTTAGCACAACCCTTACGTGACATTGAAGGTTTCCAATAGATGATTAAAACTAATGTTCCTTAGATCTATTTTCACTTTTTTGCTAATTTCAAACATTTTCTAATTTCTGTCTACTGCAGATAGGAATCAGTGATGGCTATGCAGATCCTTCTAAGGTAGCTATGCAGGAGTATCAATACAAAGAAAAAAAGTCTATGTCACTTCACGCTTCTTGTTGGCTAAATATGTATAAAGAAATCGTTGTCTTTAAATGCTTCTGCAAATTATTGACACAGAGTATTTGTCAGTATCAAGAGTATTATTACAGTGTCAGCTTCCTGGGGCTATGCTGGGAACCACAGGACTGGTGTCATGAGGAGCCAAAAGGTACTGCTACAGGTACAGTTTTGTGGGAATGGCAGCAGGCTACCAGATCAGTCCCCGCACATGTAACAGGTGGTCTCTCTCCTTGCACTGTTGCCTATCTGCTTCTGCTTTTAAGTTTTTCTACTGGATGTCTTCTTGCTCTAAGTACTGTTTTAAAATCAAGGAAAATTACAAATTAAGACAGTAGCTTAAATTAAGGCCTTTAAAGCCTCCTGAGCACTGTTTCCTATTTCACTGCTTGTCAATGCTGCTTCTGTAGTATTTGGGGTTGAAAAACCTATCCAAAACCTTATCAAAGGCTTCAAGCACTGTTTGTGTCAACTTGTTCATACAGCAATACTCCTACCGACTTCACTGGGACATTATCAGGACAGAAATCAGGAGTACTTATCCTAGCATCACATGACTTTGAGAATGTATACTCCACAAGACAGAGACCACGAAAAGATCAAGGGAACAGACAATATGTTGAGGGTCTTCACTAAATCACCCCCTCTAAAACAGTACCAAGATCCTACCTAACACCCACAAAATTTTACCATGTCTTTTGCTCAAACACTAACTTGACTTAATATTGGCACAGACTGGTATATTCTTGCACATGTACTGTCACATTTTCTAGCAAACTGTTCTGAGTCCAGGTATAAAATTAGAGGCAATATTTAAAATGGTCTGGAAGGTGCTTCTCTTTGATAAATGGGTGGTGGTCAAATAAAACTCAGTGACTGTGAATAAAACCTGCTAGAAAACTGCTTGTTTTCACGGCAAGAGTAAATCTGTGAAAGCCACAATGTTTAACTCTGTGCTACTGAAATCTGGAATAATCTGTGAAACTGGTGTAGCCTTATGGTGGCCACGAAAGCAGTAAATGGTGTCCCGATTTCAAGTTTAATTTTTAATCTGAATTTGGACAATATTAGGGTTTTTTTGCTGTAAATGGACTTTGTGTTTATGTGTTCCCTTTTTAAACTACAGAGACACGTTAAATAGCAGTGAGTGTGTCTTGCATCCTTCAGCCAGAATAATGGAGGAGAAAATTGTGACTGTGATTGACATATGTGTTGCTGTGCTAGTTGTGCAGTTACAGTCCCAAGTCACACACATGCTCTTTCAGCTGCTTAAGCATAAGGACTTAGAGTAACTACAGAAAAAAAAAAAGAAGTAGAACTACAACATTCTAAATTGCACTTTCTAATTCCGATCACTAATTTAATCACTTACACTTTTATAACTACCATAGCAAAAGGGCAGGGACCAGAACTGAGAAAAACAAAAGTAATCATAAAAATTAAAGGGTTTAAAGTGCCCATTAGGAATGCAGTGCCAAAACTCTTGAACACTTCCAGCTGCAGCAGTGCTAGGCCATACACTTGTGACAGGCTAGGTGATTCTCTTTATTTGTGTATGTCAGATTTGCTTTTGTGCACCAACATCCTTGCACTTGCACCCAGCACGGGTCATCTTTGCCAGCCAGCCATTTTCTTCAGGAACCCAGGAACCCCCTCTCTTTCGTGCAGCACACACTTCCCTAGAGAACCTTCATTACATTGGTAATGCATTCTTGTTTATTTGCCTCTGACGTATTTGAGGTCTTTGGAGTGCTGCTGAGTGTGGCTCAACTCTTGGCCTTTAGGTGACAGGAGGAAGAAAAGCTCCCAACAGCCCAAAGTAGGCAGCCAGTTTTTTGCAGAAGCTGCAGAAAAGGGCAACAAAAGGCCATAAGAAAGTCAATCACACTTGATTGCATTAATAACCAGCTAAAGAAAAGTATAGGAGCTGATAAATTAAAAACTCATGATGAAAAAGTGGCAGAGACAGCTGCTGAGTAAGGTCTTAAAACCCCAGCATGACTGATGTAGTAGTGTGACCTATACAGTCTGCCAGTTCCCAACACAAGCAGCTGCTAAGGTTGTTGATTGAATGTACAAATGTGTACCAGGGACAGCATCCAACTTTTTGCTGTGTTGAGGTTTGGCCAAGAACTAAAATCTTCTGTAATTTTGCCAGAGCACATTTCTGTCCTCTGCTTGCCAAGATCTAAGAAGGGTGGTATTTCGGAACACTGGGACTTGAACTTAGAACTAACACCTTCATCACATCCAGAATGATTTTCAAGAAAACCTTTGCGACTTAAGACACATTAGGAATTGTTTGTTTACTGGCATGCCTACTATCTCTTTTTGTTTGTTTCAAGTACAGTTGTTGGAAACATTTTCTTTCTCCTTTTATAACAGCAAAGGGAGATGAACAAGGAGATAATTACAAAAGAGGCAAGAATGGGAAATAATGTGAAAATATATTAAAAATTCGAGGGGAAGGGAGGGGAGGGGAGGATGGTTTACATGAGCAGACATTTCAGTGGATATTTAGAATACAGCTTTTTTATTTTATTTCTATTACTCCTACCACCTATATTCTCCTACAAACACATGCTAAAACTAAGTTACTGACTCCAGGGCTCTTTTCATATTTTGTGCTTTTAGTTTCTTTGGAACATCTACAGGGAACAAAAGATGAAAGCCAAGCTACCTTTCCTTGCCATCATACCATCGAGCAAAGTCCCTTCTACCTAAAGCACAGTTTTATGCAAAAATGAGTTGGGGTGAGTAGAATAGGCACTCATCTGGGGAACAGATAATGAATCTTCTATAATGCCATTGTCAAGTCTGGAGCTCCTTGACTTTTGGGGCAAGTTAGGCACTGGCAGGAGAAGGTATGGGGGGGGCACTGACACTGGGCTGCAGCTGCAGACCCACAACCCCGTCTGTGTCCAATCTGTCAGGTCTGCCAGCACTCCAGGTCAGGACTCACAGGAAAAAGTGATGATCACTCAGTCTTCATCAAATAAAGGGAGGCTGATGGTATCAATAAGAGGTCAGATCATCCCATAAAGAGGGGTAGAGACAGCCAAAGGGCTGAATGCAGGCTCTGCTGTCTACAGACACTAAAAGCTTACTGTTGGTTTCTAAAAAAATAAAAAATAAATACAAAAGCTAAGCTTTTAGTAGCTATCATGTGCTTCTCAGATGACACCTGGTGGACAAAAGCTAAAGAGATGAAAGCAGCCTGCCTTCATAGTGCAGAACCTTGATCCTTGCTCACATCTGCACTGCTGCACTTACTGCAGGTGCACCTATCAGCTGTCCTCCATACTTCTCCTTATCCACCCCACACCCCCAGTCCTTTATTACCCAGAATAAGCACATATTATCCATCTACCTGCAACAGCTTTTTTTCAGCACTCATACCCATTTTATTTATTCTTTAATTATTATTCTGACTTGTGTCCTGAGTTTGTTCAATTCTGAGTTGCAAGTCTGAGGCTAGGCTAGAGTGGACAAAACATTTCCAAAAATAAAAATACAGGTAAAGCCCATGGTAGCAGCAACAGGGTGCTTTTATGGTGTGGGATAACTAGACGATTTTATGAATGCCTTCACAAGCGGATAGTTGCACTCAGAAGGTTAAAGGCTTTAATTTCTTCCGGTTATTAATTTACTCTTCCTCTTTTAAACTAATTCCAGTTTGCTTCTGTTACAGTGTCTGTCTTTTCTGCTTGATGCTTAAAAACTGCCCTCATACATCCCTGTTGAGGTCTCAGAAATAAGTCAGCAATATAAAGTGGGGAAAAAAAGGCACTCTGAAGAGAAACATGTACTTAGAAAAGTGTTTCTTCTGCGGATGCTTATATCTTGTGGTGAAACAGGTGGTTTCCTCAAGGATCTCATGGATAGGAATATTAAGTTCTGGTGCAGTCCTGTTTCTCTATTTGGCTCAAAGGATTTCAGAAAATGTCAGATACTGCTGAATCAATGCTGTGACATATGAAGCCTCTGCCATAAATAAGGTGACCATGATCAGTTGTTTGATTGCTGGCATTACATCTTCCAGGTTAATAGCTTTTTTTTCCTGTTATTTGCTTTTTTCCTCCTGTTCTGTGTATACTCTACTCCTTTAAATGTTAACAACTTTATTTTTACTTTGGTGTATTTCCATGCCTTATTTTTGTGCCAAATCTTGGAAGATTTCGTGAAGAAAAACACACAGAGAAGTCAGGGATTGATCGACTTCAAACACCAAACTAAGCTGAAAAAGAATGTGGTAGAGGTCAGAAGGAAATTATGCAATTATCTAGATTGTTTCTTCTTGATTCAGATTATCTGTTTACCTGTTTGGCAAACAGGCCATCCAAGAGTTGCAGCATCGTATTTGATCTGGCTGAGATGGAGCTAACATTCAAACAGCTGTGCTTTGTGTTTGTAGCCACAACGGTTGAGACCGCTCCAGTGCTGGGTTCCTGCTGAGCAGTGCTCAGGTGGCATCAGGGCTGCCTCTCCATCACCTCTCACAAGCGCCAGCAGGCTTGGAGTGTGCAAGAGGCTGGGAGGGGAGACACAGCTGGCCCAAACCGACCAAAGGGACATTCCATACCATATGATGTTGTAAAAATAAAAGCTAAGGGGTGGTGAATTGTTTTATTAAGGTGTTTGTCTTCTAAAGCAATTGCTACATGTACTGGGGCCATAGTCCCAGGAAGTAGCTGGACATCACCTGCTAAGAGCAATTAGAGAATAAATCTTTCGCTTCCCAGAGTGGTCTTTGCCTTGATCTCAGCTAACGAGTTTTTAATCTCATTTTCTCCCCCTGTCCTGCTGAGCAGAGCAAGTGATGGAGTATCTTTGTGGAGTCCTGGTGCCCAGTCAAGGTGAATCCACTGCAGGCATATCCTGGCTGCAATGAGTTCTGCTCCATAGAGGGAATGAAGTAATGTCCTGGCACAGCTGAAAGTCAAGGTTCATCTTTATACCAGCATCACAACCTGATGTCCAAATCCCTGCTGCCCAAAGCCAGAAGTAACCAAGTCTAACTGTGCTCCAATACCTGAAATAAATTCTGCATATGGCTTCCAGAACAACTGTGTAAAGCCCTCAGGATTCCAAGTAAGTCACAAGTAAAGTAAAACAGTTGTAGAGATTGACCAGCCAGACACTGGTGAACTACTGATCAGTACCTGAGTTACTCCACGAGTGGAGACACCTTATTAAAGAACATTCTGGAAACAGGTGCTTCCTGTAGAGCAGCCCTCAACCAGTGACCAATTTGCTGCTCACAGTAACAGGAAACTTGGAAGGGCTGATAATCACCAAAAGAAAGCAAATGATAACACGACTTAGTTTTTTCTCTTACACCCAATAGTGAAGGCTAAGGCAAAGAAAACTTTGAAACACTGCTGTGAAGAGAATACTTTTACAAGCCTTTCCGGGAGCAATCTGTGATAACAACCCTCTTTATTTTATGCTGAAGACTATTTTCAGGTTTTGAAATGCTCTCCTTTACTTTTTAATTCTTATTCAGCAAATACAAAGAGAACAAGTATAGTTGTAAAATAAAAAGAGGACAAATGCATCTGGAAAGTGCTGTTAAAAACATCAATTAGGCAATGTCTTCAGCATAGCCCTTCGGCAGCATCTGTGAATGCATTTTTGTCCTGCAGCTGGGAAGACACCGGTTCCTAAAATCTCCGTAGCAGAAAAGCCACCGGATGAATAATTATTTATATTCCACAGACATGTTAAATAGCAACTCATTTGAAAGTCTGATTTGCACACGAGTGAGAAACAAGATCTTGAGAGCCTGTCCCCAAAAATTTATCGAATAATGTGTAACTCTTTACATTCTGACAGGGTAATGAAGGGTATATCCCGGTTTTCCTGAAGGAAGCAATCAGTACAAACCCTTGCATCCGGACACGAGTGAAACCAGGGCCAGTGAGGGGAACCCTCCGGCAGCGGAGGAAGGGAAGAGTTAAATGGAGGCGGCGGGAGGCGCGGCCGAGAAGGGGAAGAGAAGAGTTAAATGGAGGCGGCGGGAGGCGCGGCCGAGAAGGGGAAGAGAAGAGTTAAATGGAGCCGGCGGGAGGCGCGGCCGAGAAGGGGAAGAGAAGAGTTAAATGGAG
>VZTF01009468.1:0-46140 GCA_013397755.1 Cnemophilus loriae | reverse complement strand
CTGTTGAACAGTGCGTGCGGGCGCGTCACTCCTCACTCCAGTTTCGTACCCGTGCCGCTTAAAATTACTTGAATCGCGCCAGTAAAAAAACCGAACTCTGCACTGTGGTGTTGTCTGCTTGAAAGTAACCAATTAAAAAAAAAAAGAAGTTGTAAGTAACAGTCGATTTTGTTATCTACAGAATGAGAGCTGTTCCAGTACTTCAGGTGCTGGCCGACAATTTCAGAGCTGGAAGATGAAAGCTGAACGAGCTAAGAAAATTGAATTCATAAGAACTGCAGAAAAGCTAAAAGCTCAGTAAGTTAAACACTTCATCATAAATATGTTTTCATTCTGTTCTGGAGGTAACACTAACTCGAGGTTCAAAGTAAGAATATATGGTGATGAAATCTTTATGCTAAAGGTTTCCTTTTCAGGAGATCAAGTTATTGTTATTGTTACAGTAGTTCAGGATAGGCTTATGAACTCCAAAATGCCCAGTTCGAATTTCCATTTGGACTTAGGCCAGTCATGTTCTTTAGTAAGAACTGCTGCTCTTAGGTGCACAGAAAAGGAAGTGTGTGTGGCACAATTGAGTTCTCAGTTTTCCTGCTTAGCTGTGCTTACCCTCTAAGTACCTAAAGCCCTTAAGACATACCGACAAAAGGGGAATTGCAGCAGCAGCCAGAAGACTGAAAGGCTTCAACTAGGATATCTAGGCCACTGTATTGGAAAACAAGTGTTCAAGACAGCTTAGGCACAGAAGTGATTTAAATATATTTCCCCACATCTTGACCAAGTGCTGATAACAACTACGCTGGCAGCTGAAAGAACAGGGAGTTTTCTTCTCGAACAGGTGAGCTTTGTGGGGAGTAGCTAATGTAGCCATCTGACTGAAGGAGAGGTTGGCAGCTGTGAATCCTGATTAAACAGGGCACTTAAGTCTGACAGCAGTGTCTTACACTATGTGACTGAATGGCGTTCACCTTGATTACCCTGGATCCCGGGTTGTGGCTCAAAATTTTACTGCTGGATAATATAAATGTTCCCAAGCAGCTTGAAAAGAGGCATGCCATTTAACTGTGGCTCAGCGTCCCTCTGTAGCGTTGTCTGTGCTGGGGGCTCCATCTAGGTGTGCCACTGCATTAATACAGCCTGTCTGCCTGCACTTTCCAGGGAATATTCTCATAAGGCTCCCAGAGAGAAAGCACGCACATAAAATTTCAGTATGTAAACCACTGTGTGCCACTGAGGTGATTTCCTTGTTAATGTATTTCTCTTGTTAAAGTTCTTGAGTTACTGTGGTGCATAGTCTTACAGCTGCAGAAAGATTTTCCTTGAAAACAGTTGCAGAACAAACCAGGGATTTGTATAAAATCTAACACGGTCCTGTTAAAACAGCCTGCACACTAACCTTGGAAAATCCTGGGGCTTTGCTGAGTGTTCGTGCCTTACTCAGTGTGGCACCCTTTCTTCCTAGGCTTGCAAATATAGAAAAAGACAAAACTGGACACCTTTATAATAGGAAGAGTGATTTCAGGGTAGAATACAGATTACTAGAGGATCTGGAACACAGCATGACTGTCAGCAGAAAAATGGAAAGTAAGTGAGGTTTTATTTGGGCTTTTTTTTTTCTTTAAAATACTGTTGTTTTTGTAAATGGTTTAAAAATCAGTAGTACAGAGAGATGAGTTTAGGTGGAAGATAGATACTGATAAGTGTGGTATTTCACCGTGTGCTTATAAACACAATTTGTTGCAAAATTCAGAAGCATAAACATTTTGGGTCTCATATGTTATTAACTGTTTTCTTTTAATCTTCAATGTAAAACCACTGTGGTGGAAAAGCACCGTTCAAGAAACTTGGAATCAATTTTATGTGTATACTGCAAAACCTAATGTAGTCCAGCTAAGGTACAGTAAAAATAGTCATATCTCAACATTCACACACTGATTGTTGCCTTTAAATATACTTTTAAACTGTTAGGTGTTTGAATTTTTTTATTTTTTGGGCAATGAATATTCCTAGTTCAAATAGTACTGTGAGATGGTACACAGTCTGTCCTATAGTATCTCTTTCACTTACAGACTATTATATAGTTCAAGAAAAAAAATTACTCCCTTTATTTGCAATACCTGAATTCTTTAGAAAGTAATTACATAAATCATGTTATGCCATCTGATACATACCAAAATAAGTTAAAGAAAGGAAAGGAACGTAGAAACAATTAAAAGTATACTTTCTTACAAACTTGCATGTGTTCTGGTGTGCATCTTTATTTAAGGCATCTTAGAATATCATTTATATCTTGCAGTCATTAAGAAAGGTAAATTTTTGAGGAATGACTAAGCTAGTAAGTTCAGATTTTTTTTCCATGAGTAAGAAGGGAGCATGGAATATGGATGGAAATGATGCTATGAGATAATAAAGAGGACAGCAATGAGAGGTGTAAGGCACTAATGTCAGATGTGAAGGAGTATATCCTAAAAGATACAAAAGTGTACAAACCACCCACTCCCACTCACCCACNTACAATGTTGAGGTCTTTCAGCATGATCTATGTGCTTTAAGATTTTCTGTGGTCTCAGCAGGAACTTGTACTTTCCTTATACCTTCCTTAATCCAAATCTTCTAGGATAGAAGATACAGCTCCTTAGTGTCTAAGATGTAGCTAGAACTTCATCCTCCTCAGTAGTGTATTTATGGATTCATGAAAAGCCAAGTGGTAACAATGCAAATAAGTGCACACATGCTTGGAGTACATGAAAACATTGATTCTTCTCTATTTAGCACAACAAGTAAATGAATCTTGTTGAAGTAGTACATTCATATACACTTTCAAAGTTTGTTTTCTCTTCATAAGTGGGTGTTTTGAAGCCTAGGTCAAAGTGTGCCTCAAAACTCTAGAAGCTATCACCTGCATAGGAAATATTCTCAGAGCTCCCCTTTAGAAATGGGAGCTACTAATATTCAAATCTGTTGATGCTATGTAGGGAGATAACATGGACCACGTGGTCAGCTACATGCAGTTACCAGTTAAAACCTCAGTATTATGGCACTTTCTTATCATCAAACAGAATTTGTGTCCCTGCTTAGGTCAAACCCCCAGTTATTTTGGACACTTCATTGCTCTTGTTCTTGCATTGAATTTAATGCAAAAGAAACTGTTAGAATTACCAGCACCTTATTTTGTTTAACAGAAGCTAAAATCCTGCAGCAGCTATCAAAAATACAAAACAACGTGAAGAGACTTCAGCAACAATTAAAAGATGTGAAGCCTACACCAGAGTGTAAGTCATGATGACAGATTTAAAAACGTTTTCCTCTACAGACAGGTTTCTTGCATAGTTGTCTTTCTCCTGCAGACTTGGGACACTCCTCCAGTCTTTATGATTTTGCAGGAATCTGGAAAGGGAAGACTAAACCTAGAAACGGCAGAAACCTAAGAAACGGTGAAAGATTGTGCAGTTCTGTGTGGAAAAAGAAACTTAGTTGGTCTTACAAGTGGTGTATGTTTGTTCCTTGAGGCTATTGAAAGCCAGATTTCCTATCTGTAACATTTGCCTTATGTAAAATAAAGTTAGTATTCTACTACCATGTAACTCCCTTTGATCTGGTAAGAGGTCACAGAGTAGGTTCTACAGGGAACTCATTTCTAGCTGCCACATGGTTTGAAATTTAAATTGGAATATTCTACAGAAAATGCTGCAGCAGTTTGTTCAGTTTGGATGTTTTAAAACTTTTGGGAAATAGGCTCTGAAAGAACCGTTCTCGTGTGGTATCTACTACCTTTTGTGGAGCTCAGGTTGAGGCCCTCCTACTAGCTGAGGGCTTTCTGATGCTAGATAAAATACATCCTATTTCATTTATTCAGTGTTTTATCTATAAAAAAAATCATTATCTTCATAAACTGTCAGTGAAGATACTAAGAACTAACAAGGCATGAAAGCTGAAATAAGAAGTTTAGTTTATATAACTTTACCAAAATACAGCTTAGTTAAACTGTGCATTGTGTCCATAGAGATGTTGTGCTGATTTAAAACAGATTCTAGTCTAATAAAATAATCTAATCTAATGGATGGATCTTCTACCACTGCAAAACAGATCTTCTCTGGACAGCTGTAATACTGTCTTAAAGTCAGGACTACAGCATGCTGACAGTACAGGACAAGGTCTTACTTTGATGTTTCTTTGTCAGCTTTGTAAAAGTAGTGGCCTGTAGGTTAAATAGGATTACTACAGTCTGGTATAAACCAGAGCTGAGTGTGGTTGAGTCACTAACTACGTTGTTATAAAAAACAAAAGTGGAACTCTAGCATAAGGCTGTCTTTTTCTGGGAATCAGCTGAAGGTTAGTCAAGGTGAGACTTCTTTAACAGGAATAAGCATTTATACTGGGATCCAGTATAAATGCATCCAGTTATTTGGACCCAGTTATCTAAGTCCTTTCATAAACACACCTTTTGAATAAATGTTTGTCTTTTAAGGCTGTTTGAGATGGAAATGCATACTTTTTTGTACACTGAAATATGCATCCTGAAAGTCTCCACAAGTCCTGCATTTCTGGATAGTCCTGATAAATACTGTAGACTTCTTAAGTTATATGCTTTTTTCTTCTTTTCCTTTTTCAGTTGTTGACAAGATCAAGGAAATGATGGAAGAAATTGAAAATGCAATCAATGCTTTTAAAGAGGAACAGAGGCAAATGTATGTTTATACATGCTTCAGCTACTAGAAAAAGGGCTTTCATAAAACACAATGAAAACTTTGCATTAATCTAGCAAACTGTTCTTATGATTTACTCTTTTCGTAGTGATTCCTGTGGTATGTACATCAAAGCACAAGCTATCAGCGTTAGCATCTTGATAAACTGCCTTTTAGGAAGGCTGTTTATCCAGCTATTGCAGCATTCCAATGTAACAACGATTGGGCTATGAATAAGCTTTTTAGAGAAAGGCTGTAGAAGAGACTAGATTGTGGGGGTTTTGTTGTTGCTGTTGTGTTGTCTAAGAGGGCTTGGGGGGTTTCTTTTTCTCTCTACTGGTGTCAGGAGGGGATTGAGTTAATTGTATGCATGCCGTAAATGTGTTCTTTCAGTAAAAGGGTAACTTAATTCTCATTGTGTAGTGCTTTATTATCAGATTATTACAACTGTGCTGTTACCACTTCAGTTCTTAATCTTTGAAGAATAGCTTTTGTGTGGCATTGAACAATTCCAAAATTCATTTTTGATGAATGGACAATGAATACTGGATTTTTTTTTTCTTACATTTCAGTGTTTGTCTCTTTTCAGATATCAACAGCTTTTGAAAGAGGAAAAAGCTGCCATTAATGAACTCAGTCTCTTTGAGAGAAAAGTGGAACTGTGGGCATTAGCGAGCTCAACAGCAGAAAAAGTTTGGAAATTACCATCAACCAGGGTCACAGTTGACAAAACACTGCAAAATCATCTACCCGAAGAAGTAATAGAGTTTGAAAGATTTCTTCAGCGAACAGGAGGGCGGCAGGGAGGCTGGGATGATTATGACCATCAAAATTTTCTGAAAATACGGACAAAATACAGAGGAAGACTGCCTTACATGGATGAGGCCCTTGAGTATCTCAGTGGACGAACAAAAGAAGATATAGAACAGCATGATAAATGGTATCAAGAATATATAATTTTACATGAAAGAAAGAAAGAGGTAAAATAACCCCTCTAAGGCTTTTGGAGATTTAAGAAAAAGTACTTATTTTTGAAATGCATACTGTCTTGTTTTTGTATCTGCCTCTCTGGTAGTAGCGCTAGGAAGATTTCTCTTACAGTTGATGGTATATAACTGAGGTCTTTAGCATTCCCAACCTGCCAAAGTATTTGTCTTTAATAAATAATTACAAATAAGCATAGACCTAACAACACAGAGAAGTGGGCTGTGTATTGCCAAAGTATATTATAAATGCTTTTGATGACAGCGATCTAGCAAGTTGGGTGCCGAGCCCAGAGCAGTAAGTGATCCTGTCTTCCTGTTACATTTGTTCCTAAGAATGTCTGTCCCACTGTATAAGCAAAATACCTATGCCAGACTGACATACAGAATTATGATTCCCTCAAAAACTATCCAAGTAATAATAATAGACTGACATAAGAACTACTATAAAACAGTGTGTTACCTGGAAAAAAAGTAAGAACTGAAATATGTTTGCATTAAAAAAGTGTATTACATCAACCTTCATAACTACCCAAAGTTATTATGATTGCCATAACTGAAACAGTTTTAGGAGACATCTGTTAAACCTGCTTGTGTGAGCCATAAAATAGAAAAAAAAAGGTGAGAAAACAGATATAGATGCTTCTTTGCTTTAGGTTTTGCCATCAGTAGACTTTTAATTCCTATGTGCATTTTGTGTCCTTGGAACATATGTCTTCATCAGACTGAATCAATGTGAAGGAGTCAAATTTTCATGAAAACCTTGGATTTTTTTCGTATGGTCTCTTGCAGTCAATTAAAAAGTGGAAAGAAAAGCAGCAGCAAGAAAAAGAAAGAAGCTTGAAGGAGAAAGAGAAATCAGAAAAAATGCTCAAGGAAAGATGGCTACAGCATGAAGAAGCTCAGAAGCAAAAAGCAGCAGAAGAAAGAAAACGAAAACAAGCAGCAGCTGAAATCTGGAAGAAACAGAAAGTAGTAGCATTTGCAATGGATCAAGCATCACAACTAAAACTAGAAGAGAAAGGGAAAAAGCAACAAAAAGAGCGCCAAAGCCATGTAAAGTTACTGTTGGAAAGGAATACCTTGCAAAAAAAAGTAAAGGAGGAACTTGAAAAGCTTGAAAATGAGAAGAGAGAGGAAACTGAAAAGGAGGAAAGGAAGAAAATTGCTGCAGAAGAAATTTCTAAGTTTCAAGAGCATGTGTGTAATTTCATCTCAATTTTTGCATGTCGTTTTAAATTTGCTACTTCCTCCTACAATATAATCAGTTAAACAGGTTCTAGAATCCAAGTTTCATTCATCTAAATCCATTATTGATTCACTACAAATAACAGCATCTATTGCGGACAAACAGTATGAAACTTGATTTTAGACAAAGGTGTTCCTTTTCTTCAATATCTAAATTCTGCAGGATTACTCAAGCTCATATTTCCGTATCCATATAGAAGTGGTTTTATTTCTTCGGTAAATAATTTACTTGGCACAAACTGCTTGGGCTGTGTTGCCTGAGAAGATGTCAGAGGACCTGAGCATTGTATTCAGATAGGAGATAGAGTTGTTTGAATATCCTGCGGGTTTCAGTACCTGTTAGGTAAAGTCAGATCCCATATCAATGTAAATGCAGTTACTGGAGAATTGATATTACTGTCAGCATTCACACTACAGTTTTATAAACAGAATTTAAACTAATACTTTTTTTTTCCTAAGCCATGTAACTGTAATTTGTTTGTGCAGGACAAGTTATAGCATGTAGCTACCTAGTGAAACTTTATTCTTTACTATTACAGTAATTTCAAAACAAAACCAAAAAAAGGCTGTGAAAAGGCTGCAGGTATATTTTTATATCATTTGTTTTACTTCCAAAGAGAAGTTTGCTTTTCCATTCACTGTGTTCCAGGATCTACGTAAACTGGAGCTAAGGGTTTTGCAGAAACACACTAAAGAGATAGAGAAACAAGAAAAAGAAAAAAGATTGGCAAAGTTAAGAGAGAAGGTAACTTTTTGTTTGTTTCAACCGGAGATGGGTGCAGCTTGGTGGTTTAAGCAGATTTTTTTTCACTGATCCAAAAAGCGATTGTTTTTAATTATCTAAATGGTTGATAAAGGAAAACAAAAAGTTATGCCTGTTACCTGGAGACAAAATTGGAGCAGGCATAGTTGTTTCTGTGTTTAAAAAAACGGGAAAAAATCCCAACAATATATGTATCTCATGGCAGTATTTCACTGGGTAAGGCCTACCGGTCATCAAAGTGAGCTGCACCATGGGTGATGGCTTTTATTTTTTCAAATGGTTTTCTACCATTGGTTGAATAAGTAGGCTGTCTCCCAGAAGCAATTTGCATACTCTGGGTTTTACAAGAGTTTAACTTTTTAAATTACTGAAATTTAACGACAGCAAGCAGTTGTTGCCACCCTTAGTTTTCACCTTTCTCCTGTTCCCTGTGATAGTGTGGAGGGAAGTGTCTCTTGCTGGCTAGCCAGCTGTGTTGGGTTTACTCTGCACTTGCTTCTACGATGAAGGCCCAATGAGTGTAATGGAACTCCTTTTGTGATGAACAAAAAAGACTAATTATTTTTGGTTGTTTGTTTCATTCTGAGGTCGAGATTCGGGTCCCCAGAGACCGATCCAGGTTGAACAGACCTGCCAAAGGCTGGAAGGAACGTAGGCAAGAGATGGCACCAGCAGCTACAGAACCACTGTTGCACGTTCCTCAGAGGTGAGGAGGGGACCGATAGACGTGCAGCATGACACAAGTGTACTTTTATACTTCATGCCTTTTTGCTTTGTTGTCAGAGCTGTCCCAGCCTGGAGAGGAGGGTTGTAGCTGCGCGCCAGCCTGTGCCTGTCGCAGGACGAAGCAGCAGCCGGCACTTCCCGGGAGCCGGCACAGAGTTGGCCTGACCCATGAAGTGTATTACCTCTGTATTCTGCGAGTGTCGGGTTTGACACGCCGGCTGTCAGACCCGCCGGCCGTGATGTCCCTTGGCATTAAATGCGGGTTTTCCCCGCAGCGGGTTGTGGCGGCCCCTTAGGCGTGGGGTCGTCACCCTGGCCCCCGCCGCAGTCAACTGAGACGCCCCTTCCCTTTCCCCCTTCCGTTCCCCGCTCTGTCCCCTTCCTTTTCCCTCTTCCGTTCCCCGCTCCGTCCCCTTCTCTGTCCCCGCCCCGGGGCGGGCGCCGCGGCTGACGCGATCCGGGCGCGCCGGGCGCGGGCAGCAGCGNGGGCCGGCCTCCGCCGGCGGGCCGCTCGGTGGGAGGCGGGACGGGCGCCGCCGTGTCTGCCCCGCGCTCCCTGCCCGGCCGGGGCCCGGCCGCGCTCCGCTCCCCTCAGTCGCGGTGACGGGAATCCCCTCTCGGAGCGCTGCCGCCTCCCGCGGCCGGGGGCAGGGAGCAGCGCCCCGCGGCCGGAAGGAAAAGCATCCCTGTAAATCTGCCCACCAACAGACGGCTCCCAAAAATACGTGTTAATGTAGGGGTGTAGTCACTGCTCGAGTAAACTGCTTGATATCCACGAGGGAAGACTTGTTGATCCTTCTAATCTGTTTTAAGTCCAGTGCTTCACTCTCTTAATCCGCCCTGGAAGCCATTTTAAAATAAATTACTTAAGCTTCACTTCAGCATGCAGGAGACTCTTGTTCATGTAACAAATATTTTTAAGTCTTCATTACCTAGTATTAAAGAGAAAATACTAGTGAAGTATGTTCTTCACTTTGAATTAGAGGGACATTTGTTCCTCTAATGGCTTCAGAATGTACTTATTTGATATTCTTCAGGTCTTCACCTAAGATAGTTACGCCTGAGGTGTAAGAAGACCAGTAATGTGATTATCAAGCTGCACTTGGTAAAGTGTTGGAGACACGTAGATGGTTTGATAATCTTATTCAGCCAATAAAATAGTAAGATTCTTTCCGCTTTGTAACGTCGTGCAAGTTATGGTGTGAGGAATGCTCTGTGGCTTTGATCAGGTCATCCTGCTTTATTTTGGATGAGAGCACAAACACTTGGGATAAACGTGTAAGGACTAGTGCTGACCTATGTGTGGAATAACAACTTTATATTTAAAAGTTAGAAATGGAGCTACTGGAGAGGGTTCAGCAGAGGGCTTTGAAGATGGTTAAGGGACTGGAGCATCTGTCCTGTGAGGAAAGGTTGAGTGAGCTGGGCCTGTTCAGCCTCAGAAAAAGATGATTGAGAGAGGATCCTGCCGATGCATTCAAGTATGTTAAAGGGTAGGTGGTGGGAGGATGGGGCCAGACTCTTTAAGTGGTTCCTGTGACAGGGCAAAGGGCAGCAGACAAAAACATGAGAAGGTCCATCTCAATATGAGAAAAAACTTCTTCGCACTGTGGGTGGCTGGTCACTGAAACAGACTGCCCAGAGAGGTTGTGGAGTTTTCTTCTCTGGAGAAATTCAAAACCTGCCTGGACACGATCCTGTGCAAACTGCTCTGGGTAAATCTGCATTAGTAGAGGGGGATTGTACTAAATGACCTCCAGAGGTCGTTTCCAACCTCAGCTATTCTGTAATCTTGTGAAATTTTAATTGCAGAGCTGTAAATCATTTATTCATTAAAAATTAGCTGGTGTTTCAGTCTACTTTCTCATTTATTTTAGATGACAACAAGAGGAAGTCTAGGCATCCTATGCTCAGCTGTGTATAGGCCTTGAAATTACCACAGCTTGCAGATGTATTAAAGTGACAACACAAAAAGCTAACCTTAGTCCCACTGACATTTGAAAACAGCTGAAAAATGGAATGTCTTCAGTGTAGAGGAGGAGGGGTCTAATCACAGTCTTCCCTTAATGAGAAACTACTTACAAAGAAAGATTGAGGTGTACTGTTTGCGAGGGACCATGGTGACGGGGCAGGAGGCTGTGGGAATGAGGTACTTCAGGGAGAATTGTGTGGCTGTAGGAAAAATGTTCTTCACTGTTAGAACAGTTAACCATGAAAAGCTTGCCCACTGAAGTGATGGAGTCACCTTGGAGGACGTGCCTTGTCAGGGTCCTGGGTCATCTCCTCTTGAGGCCCTGTGTTCTGCAGAAGCTGGGACCAGTGATCTCCAGAGGCCCTTGACAAGGTAGATGTGTTCTGCAGGGGTGCACACCTATCTGTCAACTAATTCTAAGTGGGGGATTGAACCATAAATGCATTGTCTCCAGTTTGACTTGAATGGTATTAAGTTTGCCTTTTTGACAAGTTCAAGGTCACCGAGTTCAGCATATCTTCAGCAAACCTCTGGAGCTGATACAGCTGCAGAAAGAAATGCTGTTACCCTTTTATTCTTACTTCCCCGTTCCTGAATTGAAGTGGTTCCTTTTTGAGTTACATGGGGAAACTCAACTAAATTAAAGAGAGATTTGTTAAATAAATAAATAAAGTCATTTGTCAGATTTTTTTTTTCGTTGCACTGCAGTAGAAGAGGGTGGTAGAGAATGAAATTTTCCTCACTGTGCTGGTGCATTTTGATTTTTGCTGTAGATTGCCAAACAATAACAGAGAATAAAGAAAATTCATTTCATGTTCTCTACTCAACTTCCTGGCTCGAAGCCTTTGTAATTATTTTTATCTGTAGTTATTGCATGCAACAGTAGTTGCAGCAAGAGTAGTTTTTAAGCATTCTGGTTGGTAGTGTTTCATACACACTGATTGTCAGCACTGTTTGCAGACAAATGCAACCTTCCTGGTCTCTGAAGTCACTTACTTCGTGGTGCTCTTTGTAGCACACTTAATCAGTTTCTCAAATTTGTCACTTCAAATGCTTTCTGAATTCTTCTGTGAAACTAGTCTTTGTCCACGCTTGAACACAAAGAGGTCTGAATCTATCAGAAGTGTCCTTTTAGCTGTCCTGTGTGTAAATGGCTGTAAGTAAAGTTTTTACACTTGGCATGTGTCACCTAAGGTGCTGCTAAGAGTTGTTTCTGTTAGGACATATTTCTGTTAATTTTCTGTGAGGGAGGATAGCGTATTGAGTGAGGATGCAGTACCTAAATGGCTGTATTGCCACCTCTGTATGACCAGTGGTGCCAGATGCTCTTGCCCACTCTAAGTAAATTTCAACACCCTACAGGCTGTTCCTTAGTAATGCTGGAGGCAGACAGTCAGCTCTGGATAAGTGAACTGAACCCTAACTGTATGTAAAACCACTTTTTAAATTCATTTATCTGACGTGCATTTTTAACTGTAGATGAGATTTATTGTCTGTATTGTATGTATAGCCTTGTGGTTTTGGACCTACTTTGCAGCAGTTTCCAGTGCTGATGTTGGCATGTTGTTTGTGCCTCATTGGAAGTAACTTAGCTGGGTAAAATAGAGTGAAAATGTCTTTTAAATAGTTTTAGTAAAAGATTGTCAGTATTTGTGAAAATCAGAACATACAGGCAGTGTTTCAGAGAAATAGTTTATTGTAGCTGAACAGTAGTTTTTTTAAAATTAGTTATTTATTGTCCAGGGTCAGATTTTGGGTTAAACAGGGAAGTGATCAGTGGTAAAAGTTGAAATAAGCCTTGAAGTGTTAATTTTGCACTTTGAAAGACAGTTTCTTAGTCATCGGAAGGGTTAAAGTATACTCTTGTTCTACATAGAAATACTTTTGTGTGCAACATACTTTCTTTGGCTTTCTCTACTCAAAAAATATTATTTGAAGTAGTAACACTGAAGATAGATATTTCAGCAGCCCACTGGTAGAAACATCACCCTAGGAGGTTGTGCCACTGTATTGAGATTAGCATCTGCTGCATTATCATTTGGCTGCTGTGTTTTAATTAGAATAATTCTTTTGGATGTGTGCTTTGGGCTGACTCACGTCACCGTTTTTTCCATGGTCTTACTGTTTACGGTTCTGGTGCCGAACCTCATGCAGAAATTAAGTGGCTGTGGAGGCTCCTGTCCACATCTGTCTCTTCAGAGATGCCAACTACTGGTGGCCAAGGTGGCTCACCAGTTTGTGAGGTAAATACAAATTACAACTTAATCTCCTAAGGAGAATTGGTATTAACTGTTGGTTTTCCTTGACATGCTGAATTGTAGTTTCTGCCATGTGTAGCAGTTGTTTCACAATCCATCATCTTATCTGGTGTAAGGAGAACAAGAATTTCTAGAAGAATCAGCAGACAAGTGTGGGCGGCAAAGTATACATCCAGCTAATTTTAGTCTGAGTCAGAACTTGCAAGGTACCATTACATGAGCATTTTCTCTCGACAGGTTCTCCTAAGTTCCTAACCCAATGCTGTTGCTTTGTTGCTCTGTCAGAGTGAGTAATGCACTGTTGGAGGGCCATGCCATGGGTGACTGCAATGGTTTAAGTTAAAACAAACCCAGCAAAGAAGGTGTTAGTTAGCAGGTATGATAGCACACGTTCGTGGATGGAAACAAGTTGTAGGAAAGAAGGACATTCAGCATGCTAGCTACTCCGCTGCTCTGTTGGATGCTTGAGTGTGACATGCTTAATTTTAGATGTTTAAGTATGGTAGTCATCTAGGCTGCTTTACACCCAAGGACCAGAAATAAGTACCTCTAGATGTTAGTTCATCCTATATGCCTACTTATATGTTGTTTGCTTACAAAGTAGGCTTTGCTGTTTGACATTGACATCCAGGCATCTGAGGCTGGTTTTGGGACACAATGAGAGGCAGCTTACTATAGTTAAGGGTTACCTTGCATATGCACCTAATGCATGTTTAGGGGATTGTTCATGTAGGAATTCTTCACAGAGAACTAATGCTCCATATGTTGGTACCATAACCTAGTTTACTTTGTAAGTGGGTTGTTTTGTTGGGGTTTTCTTTCGGGTAAACAGGCCCTTAGATAAATTTTGAAATGATATATCATTGTTATATAAAAGGAGGGGCAGCTTACATGAAAAACCTTGTTAAGGCAGAGAAATGTTTTTAGTACAAAGACCATTATTTTGTCCAGTAGATGACTTCCATGTGTTCTGAGCTAGGCTCTGTGTTGCACCACTGTCAAAGGCTGAGAATTCATAGATGTATCTGTTGCTGCAACCGTTTGTTAATTTCCCCATGATATTTATGGTGGGAAGTGTAAGTCTTATCTTTTTCTTTTAGGTTGACAATTGCATTTTTCGCACTCTCTGGTCTGGATATGTTGGATTCCTTAGATGTGGTGAACAAAGATGATATAATAGAATGGATTTATTCCCTGCAGGTCCTTCCCACAGAAGACAGTGAGTGAGTTTTTAGTTTTTTTTATTGATATTAACATTTTTACTTTTGCTTTTTACTTGGGGAATAGTGGATGGCTCTTGTTCTTATAAAATACAAGGTTGACCTTCCTGAAGTGCTGTCCTGATAATTTCAGGTAGTGATGTTGAGCAAATCTTGGAAATAGATCCTTTACAAGTAATAAAGCTAGAAAAAGCAGAAATTAATTTGAAGATAAGCCAGTATAAAATAATATAATAAAGTTGCACCTTTGGGCATCTCAGAGGAACGTTTCACCTGGTTCTGAAAGAAATGCATATGTTGTGAAAGTATTACAAGTCTAGTAGTGATTATATTGACTTCCACTCCAGTGCCAGGAGTTGTGATCATGGGCGTGGTTATTTACAACAGCTTTCGGGGAATCGGAGGTGTAAGGGTAAGAAGTAAAAACGATAAGCACAGTCCCTGCTAGAGAAAGAAAAATCTGTTCCTTAGGTCTGTGAAGGTTGAATTTTCCCAAGGTTTTGAGAAGGAATAATGCTACTGCTGAATCCCAGCTGTCCTCAGGTTGGAAGGTGCATAGCAGAAAAGCTGGCGAGGGAACACGCAGGAAATGTCCCTTTCCTAGTGACTTGACAGAAGTTAGGGAGGTGCTGTTCCTGTAGGCTGGTTGGCGTTGGCAGTTTTTTCTGTGGCAGCCCAGGTGAATGGCTGGTAGCACTAGAAGGGGTGGGAAGGAGGGAGGGAGATGTGGGCAAGGCACTGCTGCTTTATGACGGAAGGTGCTGGCGTGTTAAATGCTGGTGTGGGCATAGCTCCAGGCTGGTGGTCGCTAGACAAAAGGCAATTCCAGTTGCCTGTCTGCAAAAGCATGAACATGTACTTTGGATAGATGTAGAAAGAAAATTGTGTGTTTCCTTAGAGTATCTAGTCTAATTATACACTACAAATTAAGTCTCTAAAATCAGTTTTATGAAGTAAGCATATGGAAGTCAGGACTGCTGATGCTTTATTTTTACAGTAATAAAAAAATCCTTTTTCTTTCTCTGGAGATTGAGAAACCATCAGATCCACCACAAGAACTAGTTCTAATAGATTTCTTTTTTCTTGTGTTGTATTCCAGGATTGATTCTTGAAAATTAGGAGATTGGATTACATAATTATTCCTACAAAGCTTTTTATTGATTAAAGGTTCCTGTGCCTTACTATTAAGAAATCTTTCCACGGTGTACGAGCTTTGTTTCTAGGAATTGCTCACTTTGTGACTTTTATCCCCCTCTTCAGGACTTAATTCCAAAAGAACAGGGAAGTTTGCAAGAAGAGAGATTAGAACAGGCATTTCTGTTTGTTTGTCTTTGATAGTACGCAGTAATTATCTGGGGATTCTACCTGGCCAATATTTAGAATATTGCCATTGTCTAGAGCCTCCTAGGGAGGGCAGTAAAAATCTCAGCATGCAGATGTGGAGGCTAACAGTTCAGCAGAGATGTGCTCCTTCTTTTTCTAGCTATCATCCCCTCATAAAACTGAGAGGAGTTTTGGGGAGGGCACTTTTGGCAGCCCACTGTGTGCTTTCCAAGTAATAAATCTCTGCTTTTCACTAGAAGCTTCCCTTCAGTCCTGTATTTTTGTATCATATTGTAATAACTCTTGTTCTTCTTATGCTTTTGGTAATAACCCTGCTCTTATCTGGTCACTTGACTGCTAAAACTTCAGTGTTATTTGTATTTCATTTTTGCTTTTTCTATTAGACAATAGAAAGTGCAAAATGTAAATGATGCTGATAGCACCAGGTTGGATATTGGATGACTAAGTGTGAAGAAGGAAACACTTACACTCCTGTAATGTCTACTTTCAATAAAATGTATTGGCTCTCTGTTTTTTAATCCTGGGTGGGTGCAATGCTTGTCAATTGGCAGCCTCCCAGCAGCAGAGCTCCTACTCCCTCTGTCGGCCTCTTTGAAGAAGTAACTAAACTGTGTTAGGCTACAGCACTGAAGTTTTTGGTTTCAAAGTGCTTGTGCATTTCTAGTTAAAGAGGAGATTGCTAGGTTGATGCATTGGAATCTGTCCAGGTAAAAAAAAAAAACAAAATCAAGAAAGCACAACATTTTACTTTTAAAGAAGCATGCTATTGCAGCATTTTTTTCATGCATTCTGATAAACCTCTCTTTCCGTGGAATATTGGTTTTAAAAAAATTTAAATTAAAATACTGTTTTGTAATGATGAATTCCAACAATCTAAAGTCACTGCATTGTGCTTGATAAAAGTCTTCACTAAGTTTGGCTCTGGGACTGAAAACCAGTTTAAAAGCTACATTTTAAATGGGAGTATGTTTTTACAGAATCTTGGGGTTTGTTCTCGATTGCATCAGTGGTTGAATTTCCAAAATTTGGTATCAGTCAAAAAGAGAATTCCTGTAATTCTTATTAGAAAAATAAATTTCTCTGCTCTACATATTTGTCTCTCCAAGGGTTCCTTTATGCACAGCACTTAACTTGATTTTTATTTAAAGTGGTTTTTTTAAGATGGTAAATTCAAATTATTTTGAGAATTACTGCTACCTTACAGTCTTTTTTCCAGCAGATGGGAAACAGAACAGTTGATGCTTTGCAAACTTATTATCTGTTTATTTTTATCAGTGACTGTTATCGCAGGTATACTGGCTGGGCTAGAATTAATTTTTTTCATAGTAGCCTCTAAGCTGCTGTGTTTTGAGCCTAGTACTAAAAGAGTGTTGGTAACCACCAGTCTTTCAGCTATTGCTGAGCAGTGCCAGTCAAGACTGGCTCTTTTTGCTCCTCTGCACTCCTTTTCCCCTGGCAGATACAGCAGGGGACACAGCCAGGACAGCTGACCCAGGCTGACCTCAGGACTGACCCGAGGGACACTCCACACCATCTGACATCATTTTCAGCAGTAAAAGCTTGGGAAAAGGAGAAAGGGGGCAATGTTTGTGGTTCTGGCATTTGTCTTCCTGAGTAACCTTTCCTGAGTAACACTTGCTGAGGCCCTGCTTTCTGAGAAGTGGCTATACACCTGCCTGGCTGAGGGGAAGCAGTAAATTAATTCCTACTTTGCTTTGCTGTGTGCCCACAACTTTTGCTTCGCCAATCAAACTGTCTCTGTCTCACTCTGTGAGTCTTCTCTCCATCTCTGTTTTCTTGCCTCAGCTGCTGGTTGGAGTCAACCCACCACAGCAGAGTGTTATGGAACCTGCTAGAAAATTCAGAATTTGGTTGTTTAGAGCACTTCTTAGATAAAGTCTCACAACACCCTGTGATAGTTTTAAGTGATATGTTTGTATTTACTGGTATGTGATATATCTGATGGTTAATAATAGCTTCACTTTAGAGGTTTGTAGCCTTTGAAATTTTACGTGAAACTAAAGCTCACTAATGCTTAAGTGGTGAGATCTTGATCTACTGCATAAGAAAGCAAATATATGCTCTGTCAGCATAATCAAAATGCACTTAAGGAAGCCGGAGATGAAGGTCTGTCAGGATAGACGGTATTCTTCTGTAGGTTTATTGTAGCTGTGATTCAAACAAATAATGTCCTTTAGGTACCATAATTTTAGCTCGTCTTCCAGACACTGGCACAATACCAGTTCTAATTTGGAGGGAATGGCATGTCACATGTGCAAACTTGACCCTCACCCAGAAACACATTCTAAGCTGAACGCTTCAACTTACTGCTGCCTTCTGCTTGTTTGAAGGGCTCCTGTCTTCTATAACTCATGCTAAATAGTTTGGCATTATCTTGCATAGATTTTGGCCATTGTTACCTTTCCTTCCCATTTAGTGAATGCCTTGCTTAGGTGAATAGCTACTATGTGTTTTTGTTTTGTTTGTGTGTTCACTGCAAGAAGACCTCACTATGTTTTCTTTTAGAAAGAAGTTGAAATCTTAAAAAGTGCTTTTTTCTATTTTCATTTTGAGGAGGGTGATGTTCTTTTACAGGCCTTAACCAGAAATTATATGTTTTTAGATTAAGATGTATTTTTTGAAGTGTTAGTGAAATAGGAAATTGTTGACAAAACACCCTCTTTTAACTAGTTGCTTGTTCTTAAGATCCTTATCGTGTCAGTGTTTTACTGTTTTTCCTCTCATAGTGCAGCTTTTGACAGTGTTTCAAGTTTATCTTAACTACCTAAAGTGCAACTCATAGCAATTTAAGAAAGATGTTTTCCAGTTTCTTACAGGTCACATTCAAAGCCAGTTCAGCAGTTTTAAAAGAGGGTGAATCCAGAGCTTTGTACTCAAGTAATTTAATTACACAGTGGAAGCACACTGCTTGGCCATATTCATCCACCATCCTCTCCCATAGGAACAGTGGCATTTGTTTGACCCTGCTTGAGAGCTTGCTGAAATGGCAGAAAAACAGGCATTTATTTATCTAACAGAAGGTTAGCTTTGTGTTGCGTTGGTGAACTGTGTTGATTGGGAGTGCCAGTGCCAGCCCACTAAGGGAGAGGGAAGAAAATTGTACTTTTTGACAGCTGGATGCTTCACTAGCCTTGCTGTACTAAGAAATGGAACCAAAAGGAACACTGAAACATATTTTAGTTGTTGGTCTGAATGCCCAGGACCCATGGATAATGGACTGAAAACCAGTATGCTACATGACAGACCTAAAACTTACTTCTATCAAAGTCTAAATTTAGATTTGTATTAATGATTCTTTCTTCTTATGTGGCAGTACTGAAAAAATGTATAAAATGACATTGACTTTTTTGAAATCATTGATACATGTGAGCTTTCTGATCATGAGTTTCTTGAGCAAAAATACGAATTTTTGTCCAACATCACTTTCTTTAATGGCTACATTTGGAGTGTTTATCTGGATGTATAATGGACTTCCATTTCACAGAATGCAACTTTGCATTTAGTGACATAATCTAGTGCTTTGATTTACAGGAACAATTACAAGCTCTAGTTCAATGAGAAGAGGTTATGCTCGCTTACTTTTATCTGGATGTACTGACTGAATCAGCCTATGTTAAAGTTATGATTTTTTTTAATCTATTATAAGATTTTAGTAATGTATGTAAAGTCCTGTACTTAGCAAAAGGAGAGAAGCCTTGCAGCCAGAGGAATGCATGGATAATCTGAATGTGAAAAAGTAGTGGTAAAAGTTTATCAATCCTTCCATGCAAAAGAAATCATAAAATATAAATTACAAAAATGCCCTGTCTGTAAAAAAAAGAGCTCTTAGAATAAGTTGTCTTTGCTCATCACTTGAAGCTCTTTTACATATCTTAAGCACTTCCTGGCTTAAGGACACATAAGTAACATCTTTTTCCTCACAGGAAAGTTTCAGCTCTTGATTTAAGCATGAAGTCTTTTGGTTTGGACAAAGGGTCAGTTTTCTTTAGTTGTCAAGTGTGAAAAGTTTTTCCAGGTGTGTTTTGTTCAGCTTGCAATAGTTGCACAGCAGTTTATGAAATATTTGTTAGTTTTTGCTCTGTGTTAAGCTCCTGCGGACAGTGGCTAGGTGAGGTTAATGGTGGAAGTGAACACCAGGTGGTACCGTTTCATAGCTGCAGTCGAACTGATGCACAGCAAACTGTGCTGCAGTTGAACTGGCCACTCCAGTAGTTTTTTTCCCAAGGGATGTAAGCTGTGATCATATCCTTTTAATCTGGGTCTATTTCACTTTTAATTCTGTTTCTGATTCTGACAGCCCATTTTTGGTTCAGGAAAATAAAGTTTGATTAGCAATACTAAGCTATTACATAAAACAAGAAGTTCAAGTATTTTGCAATAAAATAGTAAAACTAACTTTACAGAAGATGAAATTTCACAGTACAAAGTTTCTTTCATAAACTGAAAGACAGTCATTTCCTGTAACTCGCCTTTGGTTCTCATTTGATTTTGAACTTGTATGTTCACAGGATGCTAGAAAACCATTTTGAGACACTACATCAGTGTTCCAGAGTCATGTGGTTAAAAGCAAGCTGTTTTCACTTCCTGTTTTAACGCTTCCTTTATCAACTCAAAATTCTATTTTTTACTTCACGTATTGTGAATAGAGATTTAGCAACTCCCTTGTAATACCGAAAGTCTAGGGAGCATCTATTGCAGGCGCATTAATGCATTTCAGGGCAGGACAAAATTCCCTGCGAAGTTTGCCCTAACGTTCTCCCTAAAGGGCATGTTTGTCTTTTGTTCTCCCTAGGAGCCAGTGTGTGAAGTTTAGAATGGGAGATGAGAAGTACTGACAAAAAGAGTCAAAATAGATTTTAAATTCATAGCAATACAGTTAAAAATCCAGCTTTAAATCCAATTTTAAAATTGCAAGTGCTGTTTTCTAGTTGATAGAAGTTCAGTAGACCACAAAATGTTTTAAAATACTACATAAAAATTGAACATCTTAAGGGAGTAATAGATCATGATTTCATTCATGTACTTTATTTTTAATCTATTTGTATAGCATCTGTGATTTCAGAATGCAATCAAAGTGACCCACTAACAGCACACAAAGCTTGGGTTTCATGCTGCCTTTTCTACCTTGATAATGAATTATAAGCTACACTCCAAAATGCCAGCGATGGAGATCAGTATTTCTGGGATGAATCCTTCCACCTAGCAACTGTCAACTGAGTTCTGGTCAACTGCAGAGCTGTCTTAATTATAGCATGTTTCCCTTTGCAGCAGGCCAGAATATTTGTGTGCTAGTAGCATGGCAGCTCTTTTCTGGATGAAGGCTTTCCGCACTAGTATCATTTCATAGTGAGTGTTCTAGTTTGCTTAAGCACTTAAGACACAGGTTCATTTTTACTGAAAGTGAAAATGAATGGTGATTTTTTTTTCCACAATGTCGCCTAGGAAGTCTTGGACTTACCAGACAGGAGTTTTAGGTCTTCTCTTACTGATTCATTCACATTGTGTCATTTTTGAAATTGTGATGCTTTTTTGGGCAGTGTCTTTCAGGACCTTAGATTAGTCTTTAAGACTCGTTTAATTTTTTGTGCTTTCCAGAAGCTGATAGAACATGAAATGCAAGTTTTTGACTCTGGAAGTGAACAGACAAATGTTTTCTGCTGAGAATGTTTAGATTATAATAAAATAAAAGAGTTATGAAATTTTTTTTGTCTACAAATACAGATATTCTTCCTGTTTCCTCTTAGTGGATCTGACTATGGCACACCAGCTTTTAAGGCTGAAGTTGCTTTCGTTACATGTGTAGAATCATTAAAAAGTACTTTTGACTGAACTATGGAGGAAGTGGAGAATTTCTGGTGTTTTGCTCCATGTCAGTTAGATCCAAATACTTGTCTTGCAGAGAAACTTGCATACTTCAGGCCAAGTTGAAATTCTTAGGCTAGTAAAACCTGTCTAGTTTAAATTTTGGATATATACAGAATATATTTAGAATTAGAATGTAATATGCTGCTAAATTACACCAGAGCTTGTAGGCCACATTACATAGTGATGTTACATAGAGCTTTCAGCTTTATAACTATGCATTCTTATTAATTCTGGTGCAATTTTCCCTAATATCCATGAGGATTTTTAGATTAAAGGCCGAATAACTTTAAAAAGGTGGAGAGGATTTAAGAACACCCAGCTGCTGTTAAACTGTGGCATTCATTAGGCTTTTATTTTCACGAACTGAGTGGTAAACAACTGAGCTTTTGCCAAGCAAAAGCAGATTTGAGCCCTGCAGTGCTGTACTTAACTCTTGACAGTGTGTGTTTCACACTTCTATGTGCTACATGCTCAGGTATTGTGACACATTTGAAACAAATTACTCTGAATCACTCACAGAAATGTTTGATAGCTACAATGTGCTTAAAACTGCGAATTGTTTGTCCTTGAACATGTTGCGAAGTATCTTGAAACAGTTCTGCTTGGGAACAGACGGTATTACCAGGCAGGAATCCAAAGAGGAATAAAAAAATATGTTAACTCTGGACATTTTCCCAGGGGAGCAGTCTATTTTTTTTTTTTTTTTTCTTGGGAGCATGGAAAACAAGTCTGTGATGATACAAACTGTATTTCCACCAAATTAAAAAAAATTTAAAAATCTGATGCTTTGTGTTTTGTCACTACAGCAATAAGTAAGTTAAGTTCGCATGTTGTTTTCTTTGTTTTATTTTTTTTTGTTAATCAGAGAGATAACAAACTAAGGTTGGGAACTGAGAGACACATGCACACTATTAATTAAGGCTGTGAATAGTGTTGAAATAACGGGTCTTGATCTCATTAGAGTATTATGGTTTATAATGAATGTTTCAACAAAACAAGTTAGTTGAGTATTGTTTTAATCTTTTCCAGGATCAAACATGAATCGCTGTGGATTCAGAGGTTCTTCATATTTAGGGATGCCATTCAGTCCCTCCAAGGTCAGTTAAGAATATGTATGTGAAATGTTTCCAATTAGGCAATAAATTATTGTGTCTTTTTTATAATATTAACTGCATAATTACAGAATGTCTGGAAGGCAGGGAATTTTGTACTGTTAATACTGAAATGTTTGCAGAACTTTTAAGAAGCATGCATAAGAAACATACTAAAATGATGCCTAAAACTTCAATTCTCACAGCGGTAAAGAAATTGACATACAAATTGTGGCTTATCTCAGTGCAGTCTCCTCTTTCTCTGGTCTTTTACTAACAAAGGAAAACTTCTCTAACTGAAGAATTGTCATGAGGTAGAGAAGGGCAGAATAGCCCTAATTAAGTGGTGCAGAGCATGCTGTTCTTTGGTATCATACAATGGTTCAGGCTGGAAGGGGCCCTTAAGATCATCTAGCTCCTATCCGGTTGCCACAGGCAGGGACATCTTCCACTAGACAGATTGCTCAGGACTTCATCCAGCCTGGCCTTCGATGCTTCCAGGGATGGGGATTCCACGGCTCTGGACAATATGTTCCATTGCCTCACCACCCTCACAGTAAAGAATTTCTTCCTGGGAAGAAATTACGTAATCTAAACCTGCCCTCTTTCAGTTTGAAGCCATTCCCCCTTGTCCTGTCAGTACACGCCCTTGTAAAAAGTCTCTCTCCTTCTTTCTGGTGGGGTCCCTTCAGGAACCGGAAGGCCACAATTAGATCACCTCACAGCCTTCTCTTTTCCAGGCTGACAAATCCCAACTCTCGTAGCCTTTTCTTATAGGAGAGGTGCTCCAGCCCTCTGATGAACTTAGTGGCCTCCTCTGGATGTGTTCCAACAGATTCCCATCCTTCCTGTGCTGAGGAACCCAGGGCTGGACACAACATTCTACATGGAATCTCACCAGAGGGGAGCAGAGAGGCAGAATCCCCTCCCTCCCCTGCTGCCCACACTGCTTTGGATGCAGCCCAGGACACGTTTGGCTTTCTGGGCTGTGGGTGCGCGTGGCTGAGTCATGTCCAGCCTCTCATCCACCAGCACCCCCAGGTCCTTTGCTCTCTATGACTTCTCTTCTCCCAGTCTGTATCCTCCCAGTCTGAGGTTGTCCTGACCCGGGTGTAGCACCTTGCACTTGGTGTTGTTAAATCTCATGAGGTTCCCATGACCCACTTCTGGAGCTTGTCCAGGTCCTTTGGGAAAGGTGAATCCCATCTGATGTCAATGTGTCTGGTGCCATGTAGGCCATCACATTGTCAAAAAACCAAAAATCTTGGCAGTGACACCAGCCAGGGAGGCATGTATTAATAGACTGGGCCTGACTGTTTCTTCCAAAGTCAGTGTCTGCAACTGCAACGATATTTCTCTTCCTGTGTTGAATCATGCATATTTGATTGCACCTGATACCCACCCAGACTTAGGCAAGGCACTGTTCATCCCTGTTTATCATGACTGCAAGAGAGGATACTTTGAAGCCCAGTGAACTGAGGTTCAAGAAAGTTAAACTTTCAAGTGAAAAGAAAATGCCTTTAATAAAAGAGAGAAATGAGGTTAGCAGAGGCTAGTTTAGTGCTCTCACAGATTTTTCATCCACTTTTCAGTGAGTTTTGATTCTTCACTCTCAAACACAGGACAGAACTACTGTACTTCTTTCACAGTCCTTCCTGCACACTGACCTCAGCTTTCTTTTTCCAGCTGTATCATACCTTTAGCAGCTCTACAGTGTAGTACTTTAAATCACTGCATACTTTTGGAAACCTTTTTCAAATCCTCTCCAGTGTATGAAGCTAGAAGAGTTTATTCTGGATATAGTTCTGAAGACAAAAAGTCTATAAGATTGGCAAAGCATTGTCTTCCTCTCCCAGCACTTTCTGGTATTTTAATTTAATTCTCAACTTCCAATAGTATATGCTTCGTACTGAAATAATATCTTTACTGGAAATATGTTGCAGTCCATTGGTGTCTTAGAATGTGTTGGCCAATATACAGATGGGATGAAGGGATGGAATCATGTAACCTGTGGAAATTAGCTACAAGGTCACTATCTCTAGAAAATCATTTGCACGTGGATGTGGTTTTTATTCAAGCATTGGAGTACTTTCTTCATTGTATCTGCATTTGAGGGATTGCATCCGCTTGATTTATTGGCAAAGAAAGGTTTAAAGCATTTCCAGCACTGTTACCTGAAATGTTCTGAAATAACTCAGAAAAAAAGACTTGGAAATTCACTGCCATGACTCTGGGATATGTTTATGGTCACATCATTTTTCTTTTTTCATTATTTAAAAATGTTCTGTTAAATCTGCCTTGAAAAATATTTTTTTGAAAAAGCCTGTAAGCATTTTGGATTTGCATTGACATTTGATATCTATTACATGCCACTACAGTGATTTCATTCTTCAACTCTAAGAAAGTGCAATACCAGAGACAGCCAAATCTATTCAGTCACTAGGGACCTTTCAAAATAATAGAAAAAAGTGAGCGTTACGTTAGAATATCCAGCTTTACAAAATGTTTCAAGGATAGGTCATTTGGGTTTGGTTTAGGAGTTGTGGTGTTTTAGCTGTTGCCGTTGTGGTGTTTGATGCTCATGTCTTTGCAGCTTTTTGGGATGGAAACAAAAGTGAAACAAAAGCATATCCACTTCACCAGCTCACAGAACAGCCCTCACGAACTGTGAAAGTCTTGACTGTGAATGAAGGCTAAGAGTGACTCCTCTATTGTCACTATTTAAAACATGATTAATTTTAGAATTAGAAAATAATTATATGCTGAAATGGCTCCAGATTTTGCAGTCTCTCTGATTTGGTGTTATTGAAGTTTAAACTAGCTTTTTAATTTAGGGGTGAACAGTCTCCTCAAAGTTTCAGATGGGCCTAGGTCTTTTCAGTATGTTTAAAGTGTTGTGAATCAGTTTTAGAGCTAAATTGAAAGCCAATAGCTACAAGTTTTATGTAAGGTTTTGGTAATTAACATATGCTTTCACTTGGGGCAAAAAAGATTTCTTTTGTGTTCCAGACACAACATTGTATTTTCTCAAGGCTGCAACACTGATACTGGTGAAAGATGAATAGTTAAAAATATTTTCCAGAGTGAATCACGGAGAAGATAACAATAAATAGAATATAAAAGTAAATGTAAGATAAAAATAAATACTATAAAGACCCAGGTAAGCCTGGGCCAAAATATCTCTGTATTATATTTTTTTTTATTTTAAGCAAACATCTCTGTGTTAAATTTTTAGGGGTCCTGTGCAGCATGGTCTACTGCAAAGTGTTTCTGCCCGTGGCAGGGGAGTTGCAACTAGGTGACCTTAAGGTTCATTCCAACCCAGGCCATTTTATGGTTCTACGAAGTGAGAACTTACAGAATAGTTTTGAAACGAGTAAAGAGATCACAGAAGCAGAGACACCTTGAATTAGCATCTAGATACTGTATTTGGCAGCGTACCATAAGTTTTACTCAGATTAGCTAAATCAGCTAAAATCATGTGCTTTAGATGAACTTAAGTCATTATAATGTGAAAAACACACCTCTAAAGCTGAGGCTACCCACCTCCAAGTGAAGACCGCTACCCACTGAACATTGCAAAATGTATTGTAAAATACGTCAAAGCACACAAAAGATTGTCCAATAGCTATTAAGTAGGCATGTATTTAGAAATTAGATAACTGCATACTTAGGTATTTTGGAAGCATAATTATGTTTCTTGGCTGCAACCGGATGTGTTGGCTTGGTGGACTTAGCACCCAGCACATATCTCTGTGCAAACATGTCAAAACCAATTAACTCTGTGTGTGGATTGGCACCCTGGGTGAAAGAACCCTGTCTTGGGACTACAGTGCCAGGCGTGAGAAAAAAGTTTTTTGAAAGTGAGACTGCGCCAGTGCAAGTGCATGTTTACTAGCATTCTTTGTTAGTGCTTGAAGAGATCTTGCCCATGCTTCTGGAGCAGAGTTTCTTAGCTCTGTCTGCAGTGGTCAGTGGGAATCTTGGTGGCCATGAGTTGTGTTTTAATAGCTGTTCTAAGTGATATAGTAGGGAACACTGTCACATCACTGAGCCAAGTTTAAATGTTTGAAAGCTTCCCCTCGCCTTACATCTCTAAGTGTTAATTCTTTTAAAGAAGGCTGGGATTGTGGAGAACATGATGGTAGTGCCAACAGAGCAGAACTGTTTACTCCATCTCTCAGATCCAATTAAATCTGTTTCCTGTGGGACCTACAGACTAATTATCACAAGAGGTGAAGTGCATAGAGAACAGGCCCTGGCCATACCCCCTCTGTTGTCTTCTCAGAGTATGTCTGCACCAGTGCATTAGCTCAGGTCACTAGAGAGCACTTTACAAAAGCAATTTAATGTGCCCTATATGTCTGTTTAATGTGAAAGGTAGGAGACAGTGATGGGGGCAGTGGCAGCACAGGAATGGGAGTGGGAGCTGTTGGGATTTGTGCCTCCTTCTCAAGAGAGGGTCCAGGACTGGAAATAAGGGAGAGGAGGTGCAGGTCTCAGCACTCACTCTTCTGTTCTCCTTCTCTGTTACATAGCTTTTTCAGTGCTGCTGAAGCCATTTCACCTTGTTTTCTGCCTCCCTTTCCCAACTGTCTTTGATTCCTTTGTGTGAGAGCAGTCTTTTGCTGTCTGGTGGGTAATAACAATGTTTCTTCCAGTTTCTTACTAGAAAAAAAGCCTTTTGGCTTTGGAGATAAGCATGACTTGGCTGAAAAATACCTATTACACATAACATAATATTAAATTTTGTTTTATACCGCTCTTTCCTTGTGTTTCTAGGATGAATTGCAAAATAAGAATTGTAACTGATTAGGCAATAAGGCTAGTAAAATATAATTTAAAAAATCTATCTCTACTACTCAGTATTGAAATAGCTTTTATTCTGTTTAAAATAGTTATCTTCCAGCTGCTCCAAGCTGAACCATCGCAAGTATTCGAAGTCATACTGTTACATGTGGTCTCTGTTTTCAAGAAGTGGTACAGTCCAGGATAGGCCTATAAAATACCATAAGGAAAAATAATAATTTTAGCACAGCTATATCAATCCCTTGCTTATTTCTATGATTTGTATTGTGGGACTAGTCAGCCTTTAACTATCATTTTTGCTTCTCAGTTGACATTCAGTGATTCTTGTAAGTCACTTCCAATTCAGGAAATTCTATGTTTCTGTGATTATTTGATATATAAATACTTTGTTTAAACTCTTATCATTATTTTAAATTACAGATGAAAGTAGATAAGTAATTTGGTATTGCTTCAGTTGACAGAGAGATTACTAAGAATCTCTTACACTGCTTTCTACTTTTAGATCATTGTGTTGTAAAATCTTTGCTGAGGGGCCCTCCAGTGGTTTAGCTGTTTAAGAGTGCCCACCTGCCAGGAAGCTAATGCCCAGTGGTGTGTCAGACAAACTTATGTACAGTTGAGGACATCCCATCTTTTTGCTTAACTGTTTCACAGAAATAGCTCTTGGCAAAGCTTTTTTCCAAAGCTTCCTACTGACCAAGTGTTTGCAAGGGTAGCAGAGTTACGCAGTAGCTTAGTTTGATGAGGAAAGCTGAGCAGGATGCCTTCAGTTTAACCATCATGAGTGAAGGGAACAGTAATTTGTTTACCTCTTAACTACTAATTAAAAAAAAAAAAAAAGAGAAAAAAGAAAAAGGAAAAAAAAAGAAAAAAGAAAAAAGCTTTGCTGTCTTATAAGATCTTGTGATATTTCAATATTTCCGTATTTTTCCTCTTTTTTTAGGGTCCTGGTATATCTCATCCCTATGATAGTGGGCACATAGCAATGACTTACACAGGACTATCATGTCTGGTTATTCTTGGAGATGATTTGAGTCGAGTAAATAAAGATGCCATACTGGCAGGACTGAGAGCTCTCCAGCTGGAGGATGGAAGGTAAAAGATATTTTATATTCTACAACTCTTACAACCCACATGTGGAATGAAACATAAGAAACATGTTTTTTATAGAAGTAGCTATAAGCTTTTTGTTCTATTAGAAAATAGTTTGATTGGTAGACATATAAGTCATAGAACATATGGCAGTGCCTGTGCTGGCTTCTTGCAAATAGTTATCATCAGAGGATACTAACAAGCTCTTTGAACCACATGGACGCTTGCCAAGCAGCAAATCATAGGAGAAACAATTAAAGGTTTATTTATTGTCACACATAATTCAACCTTTAACCTATTTTTGTATGTCATAGAAGCATTTAGGTTGAAAAAGATCCTTAAGATCATGAAGTCCAACTCTTAACCCAGCACTGCCAAGCCCAGCACTAAACCATATCTCTAACTGCCACATCNCCAGTGAAGAAATTTTCCCTAATATCTAGTCTAAACCTCCCTGGCACAACTTGGAGCCATTTTCTCTTGTCGTGTCACTTGTTAAATGGGAGAAGAGACCAACCTCCACCTCACTACAACATCCTGTTAGTTTGAGAGAGCGATAAGGTCTTGTGCTCCAGACTCTTCACCAGCTCCGTTGCTGTTCTCTGGACATGCTTCAGCACCTCAGTGTCTTCTTTGTTGTGAGGGGCCCAAAACTGAACATCAGGCTCGAGGTGTGACCTCACCAGTGCCCAGTACAGGGGGATGGTTACTGCCCTGGTCCTGCTGGCCACTTTCTGATACAAACGTCCAAATCAGGGCATCCATCATCATCTTAGGAGTCTCTGAGATTGTGCTAAAATAACCCAGATACAATAGTTTTAAAATGTTCATAGAGTTTGGTGAGACTGTAACAATAAGAAATTAAAAGCTCATTCACCATTTGTATTAGAAATGGTAGTATTAGCAGTTACCTTTATGCATACCTGGTTCTCAAGTTGCAGTAAGGAAAGAAAGCCTTGTGAACTATTAGGATTCCTAGGAAGTCAAAGAATTGTGCCAAAAAGACTAAATGGTAAAATGGTAAGTCATGTTTCTGTATATACTTTAACAGGTGAAAGACTGTAAGCATAAACATCTTGAAATAAATAACCAGCAGTGTCATTATGTTGCTGGAAATAGGTACCCAGGCCCCTAAATGTTAATAGTTCTATTCATTTTCCTTGGCTTAGAATCACGTCTTCTAAAAAGAAAATCTAGTGTAGCTTTGGGTTCTATTTATGAGACTCCTGGAAACTAATCTTTAAAGAAAACACTGTGCAATTCCTTGAACTGCATTTCATATTTTCTGGTGTAGCAGGCGACACAGTGTCTAAAGACAGAAATGTTTCTTTCAGTTTCTGTGCAGTGCTGGAAGGAAGTGAGAATGATATGAGGTTTGTGTACTGTGCTTCTTGCATCTGCTACATGCACGATAACTGGTCAGGCATGGATACAAAAAAAGCAGTAGACTACATTAGAAGAAGTATGGTGAGTGTTTGCAAAATGTTACTTCTTTCTATGCTTTAAGGCTTATAGCTTTTTTTCTTAACTATGGCTAAAAAAATCTCTGTCCAAACTGAAGTATTACGATAATTTCTTTATTTTTTCTTCCTATGCTAGACAGTTGAGAATTACAAAGTACATCAGTTTTTGCATTTGTATTTTCATTAAAATGTGTGTGCTAGCAAGGCAATTTTATTTGGTGTATTTGTTGACTGCAGATTAAATTAAAAATACTCTTTATTTAAAATAATTAAAACTTTGAAGCAAGTTCTTGAAAACTGAGGTATGATGTTTGCGTAACTTAGAAAAAGTGCATAAAGCACTGTATCAATAAAGTCTTCACATTTCATTGAGCTGTAGTACTGCCTTTTAATATATATACAGATTCAAATAAATTAATTATTGACTCAGTTCATGCTTAAGTGTTTCCAGTCATGCACTTCATAATTTATTTATTAGATACTTGGAATGAGGAAAAATATTCATGAGTATGTACACATTTTCTTCTGTGTCTGTGCAAGTTGTCGTCATATTTGGTTGGAGGAAAGGAGCTTTCCATTTTTTTTTCATGATGTTTCCTTAGTTTAATTGAGTTACATTTTCCAAGATTGAAATGCAATTTTTTAAAGAAGCCGAGCAAGCTTGAAAGTTGCAGTTCCCTGAGCATGAGTAAGCATAGACTAAACTCTTGTGGTCCACAAAGAAAACCCAAATTTATGATGACACACAACTTCTGTTGTAGATGAGTATTTTCAGTAGTTGCTGCCAGCAGCGAGATTGTAAAATTTATGTGAGAAACAAGTTTAAAAAAATACTTCAAAATCTCCTGCTTCAGACCAAATTGGTTTTTATTTGTTGTTTATTTTTAAAGGAGGTAGTTGGATGCCTAAGTATTTCTTACTGTACACCTCAAGAAGCTTTCTGGCACACTGCCGTAGTCCTGGACAGACTGAGGTGATGAAGGCCAGGGCTCAGTTGTGCAAGGATATGGACCTGTTCACACCCTGGCAGCATCTTTTATCCCCTTTTCCCCTCTGTTTCTCTTTACTTGTTCTTCCTCAGTCTGCTTTGATATTTCTGTTTCTTACCATTGGACCTTTCCCTAGCCATCCCATATTAAGTTATGCACACTCCTGCATTCCTCAGAAAACAGTCCATGATAAGGGGGGTTTCTATACAATCCTGGAATCTTCCTCCCCTGCATCCCATAAGACTCCTTCTCCCATAGTTGGTCACTCACCTTAGGTAGCTTGGGTTCTTGGGATGAGAATATCCCTGCTGAATCCTCTCAGTGGGTTTCACCCAAGGACGATGATTTATCCATTCTCCTTTTCACAGTCTGAGTGTGGAGCTTAGGCAGAGTGCTTGCTCTTACTGATTAAGTTGGGAGGATTCTTCCTCCTCTGATCCTTTCTGGACCTTTGTGTTTACTGAGATCAGTCTTGGTCAGCTAGCTTAGCAGACATACAATACGAGAATCAAATATTACAAAAGAATAGAAAACAAAACCCAAGAGCAAAATCTTCATTGTAGTTTTGTACGTTACATTGTCTGCTAGTTAACGTTGTGAACATTTGAGTGCAGTTTTGGTCCCAAAGGAAATGGTGGAATTAGGAAAGGGACAAAGAAGGTTGAGTTGAACTGTGAAAGGTATGAACCAGCTTGTGTGAAAGGAGTATTTAATATACTAGGAGTCTTTATTCTGGAAATGAGATTGTTAAGTGGAGTGTGACAGAGGTATGTAAAGTAACAAGTAGCACTGAAAAAATGAAGGGAGAAAGAAGCAACTATTTCTAAGACAGGACTAGAGAGCATCAGATGAGGCCATTATTAGAGCAGGCAAGTGGAGGTGTCTTGAAAGTTTAGAGCTTTGAAGTGGTATTAGAGATTTACTGTGTAGTGTGATCTTGAACCAAATTTACACTTTGCTTCTGGAGCTTAGCATTAATCGTTGCACCTGCAAATTCCAATCATTATGTTTCTATTGGAAAAATGAATACCACTTTTAAAAAAATGAATAATTGAAGCCTGAACAGGGCAAGACATCTTGGAAGGCCTCGTACTAATGCTTCAGTTCACCGCTAAGTAAAGTAGAACTAAAGTAGAACTGGAGTCTTGGCATGGTCAAAGTTTAGAAGACGCTGTGGCTTATCACAAAGATGATATCTTTTCCTGGTTAGCTCAGAGAGTAACTTAGAGAGATCCTACATGCAGTGTTCTGTAGGCAACAGTCATCCTAGCATATAGAAATGTGCAGCAAGACATGCTGTATTTTTGTCTAGGTTTACTGTGAATTGGAAGGTTAACTATACACTGTGTTCAGTAGGACTTGTTTAAACCACTGTTGTGCTGTGAATTCACTGCAGAGTTGGTATGCACATGTACACTAGTTCTACCTGTGTTTTCTGGATTTGCACTCCTTGATCAGACCAATATTTCTGTGAATTAACTCAGTTGCAAGGTGTCTGGCAATTCTAGGAAAAGACACAAAACCTTTGCATCCTGCTTGGTCATAGAGCTGCAGATGTGTCTGAAGAAGTCTCAGACGTTGAGGGACTAGCCCATTGTGAAAATCATTTCACAGCAGTGGTTGTTCCTTCCTTTCATTCATCTCTTTCCACCACTTTCCTTGAGATGTATTTCAGTTCAATTACCTATCACAGAAGCCCAGTATTTCTTAAAGTGTATCTCATAAATAAATACAGTGAGTGTGAAATGTGGCATCCAAGAATGTTAGCTTGATTTCTTCCGTTAAGATTTTGTAGATGGTGCTAAAACTAACCTGTAAAATGGAACAATTCAAAGTAAATTATTTGAGATTATTTCTTTTGTTACTCCTTGTGTAACTAGCTGTACAATGAATGTAGCTATAGGCTTTTTTGTTAAAGCTTGTTCTTATTTTGCTACAATGTCACCTCATTCCGGCACTTCTTTTAGTTATAGAACAAAAGAGGTTGCATTGCTCAGTACTAAACTGCTTTGAAAGAAGGGTATGGTTTTGATTTACTGTAGTATGTCACTTGTTTGCACCTAGATGAAGCACGTGACAGTTAACAGAACTTTTTTTGTTTTTTCAAGTTGGCATACATGTGAAGTGCAACTGATCTCGATTGAGAGTAATATGACTGATTAAACACAGTAATCTTTGTAATAAGCTTGTAGATTTTTTAGCTTATTCTTTGGAATTTCTTTCCTTTAGTGATGCAGTATAAGAATTGTGACATACATTTCAATACAGCTAAATGAGGGAGTGTATTTGTGTAGTTAGGCATGTCAAGAACAGCAGAAGATTGCAACATAAACAATGTTTAAAATGTTAAAAAGAATTGAATCTTCGTACGGAATAGATAGCCCTCTTGTTGTCATTCGACTAAAAAGTGTTTATACAATGCTGATCACAAAAATAATTCTGGGCCAGTTTTATTGTCAATAAAATAGTCAGATTCCAACACACAATTTTTATTAGTGTAGATTGATTCTTGTCTTTCACATTCAAAACTCAGATATATCACTAATCAAAAGACAGCAGACACTAGGATGCTGAGATTTTGAATGACTTTCAGAGACTCAATAACACTGCTTTTTGCAACAATGCTTGTTTTTTTTAAAGTGGAGATATTGCAAGAAGCTTTAAAAATATCATCTGCTTCTTCTAGTATAGTCTTCTTCAAATGCAATTGTATTGGTCTGTTGATATAATTAAGCTGGTTGTAAAACTTGTAGACTTTGAAGTGAAGATTTTACCCAACTGGATTTACACGTTTCCTGAGGACAGTATTTAATTACGCAGTTGTCATGTTGCAGTAATCAAGAGCTCCTTTTGCATACAGTTTCTTGAGTCTTTTCAAAAGGACAAAGAAATAAAAGTATTCTCTAGTTCTTTAGGGCACACGGGTCCCCAGAGAACAGCTGCTGTCTGTAAATAAATAGGCATCAGTTAGCCAAGGGTCAGCATTGCCTATTAGAATTTGAAGCTAATTGTACAGCCCAACACAGTAGTGTCTGGGATGCACACTTAACAGCTTTTCTCCAGAGCTAATTACTTTGTCATACATAAAGCAAGCCACCTCCTCTTACAATTGTTGTTTGTAGAGTTAATGAGCTTTGCCAGCATAGCTTTGCTAATCAGCTTGCCTTTTCTTAGCAATTAATGCGTCTGTGGAGTGTGGTAGCACATTTGTATTGCATTCTCAAAAGGCAGTGAAAAAGGAGGAGTTCACACTGTGTGCTTTAACATTCAGAAGTTCATAGAGATTACTTGAATTTACCGGTTCAAACTCAAGAAGTCAACCTGCAGCTGATGTATGTATCAAATATTAGTCCTTTTAGTTGCTTCATCTTGCAGCAACAACTCAAAACCAGGAATACAGTTTTAATGTAGCTTCTGTGTCTACTTCTGTTTACTTTTTTCTTCTCAATGTCAGCTTTAAAAGCAGATGTACAAAATAATCCTTAGGTAATTTCTAAAGATACGATAGTCCTATAGGCATTCTTTGGTTAGGACTGTGGGAATCACTCGTGGTTTGTCAGGGTGTCCTGTATTCTACTAGCCACTGTTTTAGAGAAAACATGAGAAATTTGTAGTCAGGACCTGGAGGATGTGAGGGAAAGATCTTTGCTGCTTTCTGTCTGATCAAATACTGATCAAATCATTAATTGAGCAATTGATGTAGACAATGTGGGATCTATGTAATTTAACTTCAAAAATTTTACCTCATTGTTCCTAATAAGAAATTTGGTATTTGTTCAGAGAAAATTTATTAAGTATTCTATGAACTTTTGTAAAATAAGTGTTTTCCATTTTATGAATAATTTCCTATATGATCCTTTGTTTCTTTTAAAGTAAAATGATTTAATGGATTTTTAGGGAAGAAAGGTTATTATTCTTACATATACATGTGTTCCTAGATTGCTCATGACAGACGTGAACTATTATATTCTTGGTGCTTTGTCAGACTTGAGTTTCTCCTTTTGTTGCACTTAACAGAGTGATTTTTCAGCACTGTAACAATATTTTTTAACAGTAATATTTTATAGGCCAGTTCAAGTTTATTCCAATGTATGTTATAGTTTTCTTCTTGCTTCTGATTACCTTCTAATTTTTTAAAAGCCCAATGTACTTGCTTCTTACTGAAGTATTGCTTGGATTTGAGTATTCTACACACAGCAGTACCTTGCATTTTGCCTTTTTTTTATGTTAAACTGCTCTTGGATTAGAGACAGATTAAATTGTCTATTTAATTTTGTTTTGTTTTGATTACATATACATTTTTTTCTTTTTATACCTGCATTACATGCTTTTTTCTTTGTGGCAAAGATATGTTTGCCCATTTTCAGGTTTCTAACATACATCACAACTAAAATTAATTCCATGAAAGTCATAAAAACTGCCTGCATTGAAACGGAGCTGTTCTGTTAACTGTTTTGTGCCAAGAACTTTTGGAGGTTCAGAATTTAATCATGTTAAATTGTGGCTGTGATCTGATGATAATTTTGCTGGTAAACTAAGAAATTGCAGTGTCTGTCAAAGTGATGTGGTTCTAAAGTAACTGCTTTGTGGGATTTTTTTTCTTCAGTCTTATGATAATGGCCTGGCACAGGGAGCTGGACTGGAATCTCATGGTAAGAATGTCAAAGTGTTCTATACCTTTCATGGTGGTATTGAAAATGCTGTAGGAGGAGCAGAGTGTGCCATACCTTTCCTTCTTTTCCAATTTTTAAGGAAGTGGTGTGAAGAGGAGCAAATCTAAAGCATGCCTCCAAACATCACTTCTTCTTCCTTCAGGTCTAGCTTAATATCTGAACTAACAGGCTCTTAATATATCACCTCCATTAATCGTACCTCATGAGTGTTTTGTTGAAAGGTGTTGCTTGTAGTTCTCAGCTGTTGCTGACAGAGCAAACATTTTCCATGTGTGCCATTGTTACTCTGAGAATTTTATCTGCAAGAGATTTTGTGCAATGTAACTGATCAGTTCCAATTTCAACAGCTTTGGTAAAACCTAGAAACATTTCCTCTGATAGGTACAGCATCTGTTGTGGGCTCAAATTTTGAAGCAATAGTTAATTTTTGTAAAGAGTTGGTAGATCTGAAGATAGGAATCCCCAAGGGACTGCTTTTTTTAAGCAAAATGTTTCTATTCCATGAAGTAGCAGTCTGCTTGTAACAGAGGAACTACTGACATTTGTGTGACTGATACGAAATCTAGCACTGTGGGTCTATTTGACAAGGTGGTGATTGGTCAGAGGTTGGACTCGATGATCCTGGAGGTCTTTTCCAACCTAAAGGATTCTATGATCCTATTAAATGATTGCTATCTTTATCCTTAGTATTGAGCTTTGATAGGATTTTGTCTGTTTCCTTCCTGCTGGATCAGTAAAGCTGAAAAATTTAAATTATACCCCTAGGTATTAAAACAATTAACTAACTTTCTGTAGCATATTGGTGATAACAGACAGCAGTACTTCAGCAGCCTTTTCCTGCTGCATTTCATCATCAGAGTGAAAATAACCTTACAGCTCCTGGGGTCTTCCAGCACGAGGATATTGTAAGGAACTTTAGGGCCCGAGTCATATGTCAGCAGCTTGCTTATGGTCTTTCCCAGCCTCTTAATTTTATCATATCAGGTGTTAGACTCAAAATAAATTTGATGGGCTTTAAAAAGTGGTGACTAAGCTACCCAAAAACATGAGTTTATCTTCTCATTTACCATGTGGTTTCCTTGACAGCAAAAAATTCCTTAGAAGCCCAGTTTGTATATATTACAACCATGAAAGTCCAGGACTCTTTTCACTGTATTAACTGTGCACTTTTTAAAAAAAATTACTGTATTTTTAATTTTTTTTCTCCTTCTGCTCACCGGGCACTTCTGTCTGTTTATATCCTCTGGGGGATTGTGTCTGAGACGGGCTTCAGCGTCTCTGCTTCTGTCTGATTGCTGGCATCCCAATAGCTTTCTTTTTTAAGTTACAGATGAAGAAATGTTTCTGTTGCAATGCCATTTACTTATTTCTGGACTGCTGTGTAATGTAAATTGTGCAGCATTGAGAGAAAAAACAGCTTTAAGAAAATGAGCTGGTTTATTTCTGCAAGAGCTGGATTGAGGGTTCCTCCACCCCCACCTTTTGACATACCTGCTGAACTAGAGTGTTCTTATTTATTTGGATTTTAAACTTAAAATTAACTTTTTCATGCTTTTAAAAGTCCATTGGTTTAATTGCTAATAACTTAGTTAAAGTTCTGACTGAGATCACATAGGCTTCAGAAAATCTGTGTATCAAAGCATTGCAAACCCTGCTCTCTCTTCACAGGTGGTTCTACATTTTGTGGTATTGCCTCACTGTGTTTGATGGGCAAACTGGAGGAAGTTTTTTCAGAAAAAGAGCTGAACAGAATAAGAAGATGGTGTATAATGAGGCAACAGAATGGCTACCATGGACGACCCAACAAACCTGTAGACACTTGCTATTCATTTTGGGTGGGAGCAACATTGAAGGTAGTGTACAGAATACCTATAGGGATAGTTATTGACTTGTTTTGCTTTCTTAAGCACCATTTTCTCTGCTTGAAAGAGTTAGATACTTGACACAAGTGCACCAATATGCACCAGTGACTATAAATGTCTTTCATCTTGCAAAAAAATTTAGGAAATGGAGGTTTACCAGATTAGTGCTATCTGTGCTGTGACTGCTTATGTCAAAAATAGGCACTATATTCTAGTGTTAAAAATATACTAAGACTTAGTATATTCCTGTTATGGTCTAATTTCTTTACAGCTCTTGAACATATTCCAATATACAAATTTTGAGAAAAACCGAAATTACATCCTGTCAACTCAAGATTGTCTTGTTGGTGGATTTGCCAAGTGGCCAGATAGCCATCCAGGTAAAATAACTTTTCAAAATTACAATGAGTATGTTCTACATAAGAAATACATTCCAGCAGTCAGACACCTGAGAGGTGTAAGGGAAACTGTACCCCTCAAAAAAAAAAAAAAAAAAAGGATAAGAAAACCTCAAAATATAATAAGGTTTTGATTTCTGAAGTGGAAAGAGGGAGAAGTTTTTCCTTGTTCAGCAACAGAGGAAGTGAGCTGTTGTTGTTTAGATTACTGTTAAAAGAGTATCACTGTCTATTTAGTATGTGTTTAACTGTTCTGCATAAAGGGAATATTGTGTTGTAGCTATCTCTGTAAACTGAGTTTATTATATCAAAACTTTTGTTTCTTTAGTAAATTAATCATTTAAGCTTATTCAGAAGTCATTGATATATGTAAAAACAGTCAAAGTTTACACAGTTATGCACTATGATTTACAGATTGTGGTTCTTTGAGTATATCTGAAAGTTAGTTATGCTTTCGGAAGTGGATAATTTGAAGTAGTGAAAAAAACCTCAAAAGGATGCTAAAATCTTTTAATTTTAGAAGTTGCTAGAACTCAGTTAAAGTATTGCAAACTTGTGAAAACTAAGCTTGAGCCAGTAATGTTGCCCATGGCATTTTGTACAGGGAAGATAAACAGTCTGTAAACTGACCAAATAAGATAGAAATTTAGTCATAATAAAGGAAGAGTCTGTTTAAAACCTGTTCTCTTATATTTAATCCTTTCATAATTTCATTTTGAACAACAATTCAAAATTTTTCAAGGTGAACCCACACTGAAAATACAGTGCTTGTGATAGATTTGCTTCTGCTGCTTCCCTGAAAACCAGTTTAGGATTTCTGAGGAATTTAGATACATTTACTCCTCATCATATAGATTAAACAGTATCATTTGGTTGGGAGTATTTTGGTTTATCTTAATGAAGCATTTACATTGTGAGTTAGAGATTAGAAAAGTCTGTTTCGAACACCCATCACGTATGAAGTGCCTTAACCTGTCTTAAACTTAATTTCCTTTATGACAAGGTTGCCCACCTAGGTGACCCAGGGAAGCCAGTTGATGTAATCTAAGGCTTTCAATACTGTCTGCTTCCAGGATCCTTCTGGACAAACTGTCCAGTACATGGCTGGGTAAACACACTGTGGGATGGGTGAACCACTGCCTCACGCATCAGGCAAAAAAGGTTTAGTGAATGGGGTGGCATCAGACTAGTGACACTGTCACTAGGGGAGTTCCACAGGGATCCATCCTCGGCCCCGTGCTTTTCAACACCTTCATTAATGACTTGGATGCAGGACTGGAAGGAATACTGAGTAAGTTCACAAACAACACTAAGTCGGAAGTAGCTGTTGACTCCCTTGAGAGCAGAGAAGTCTTGCAGAGAGACCTTGACAGATTAGAGAGATGGGCAATCACCAAGCGTATGAAGTTTAACAAGGGCAAGTACTGGATGTATGGATAGACTGGGAAGTAAGAGGCTGGAGAGCACTGCTGCAGAAAGGGCCCTGGGAGTCCTGGTCAATGGCAAGTTGAACATGAATGAGCCTGCAGTGCCCCGGCAGCCAGGAGGGCCTTCACTGTCCTGGAGGGCATCAGGAGCAGCATCACCTGCAGGGCAAGTGAGGGGATGGTCCCGCTCTGTTCTGCACTGGGGCAGCCTCACCTCGAGTGCTGGAGGCAGTTTTGGGTGCCACAATACAAAAAAGACAGAGCTGTTAGAGAGAGTCCAAAGGAGGGCCATGAGGATGGTGAAGGGCCCTGAGGTGAAGTTGTACGAGGAGTGGCTGGGATCACTAGGTCTGTTCAGCCTGGAGAAGAGGAGACTGAGAGCAGACCTCATTGCAGTTACAACTTCTCCATGAGGGGAAGGGGAGGGGTGGACACTGATCTGTTCTCTGTGGTGACCAGGGACAGGATGTGAGGGAGTGGCCTGAAGTTGTGTCAGGAGAGGTTAAGGTTTGATATCACGAAAAGGTTCTTCACCCAAAAGGTGGTTGGGCACTGGAACTGGCTCCCCAGGGAGGAGGTCACAGCACCAGCCTGACAGAGATAAAGAAATTTTTGGGCAACGCTCTTGGGCACATAGTGTGACTCTTGGGGTGTCCTGTGCACAGCCAGAAGTCAGACTTTGATCGTCTTTGTGGGGTCCTTCCAACTCACAGTATTTTGATTCTGTGATTCTGTCTTTCAGCCTAGTTGTGACTGTTTGAGATGAGATTTAAGAAAGGCAAGACAAATAATAATTGCTTTTCTTTGATGTGTGTGTGCACGTTTGTGTCTTTTCCAGGCTTATTGTAGCGTTTTTTTCTCAGGCAGATGGTGACATAAGTCTGTGTTCATGGTTTGAACGAACAAGTAAAATGTTAGTGTAGTTCTGATACGAAGAAAGACTATAAATGCAACATTGCAAAGATTGCTTCTGAGGACTTGTGTTTTCATTGTTATAGATAAACAGCTGAGCTTTCTGCAAGCTCAGTCTCATATCTGAAAGGCAAGCTCATTTCGATCGTTGTATGTCTATGCAATAAAGATTCCTAAGACTTAATCAGAATTAGATTTGAACTTCTGTGGCTCCTACTCTATAAAAGCTCTGTTTAAATTTGGGGACTCAACCTGTCTTTGCTGTGCAATAATGTTTTTAGGAAGAAGACTAGAAGAAATTGCAGATGACAGTCAACTGCTTGTGATAATCGATGTTACATGGACTTGCAATGTTAACGAGTAACTCTTCTCAGTTGATTATTCAGGGAAATACTATTTTGTAGTCTTGCTGTGTTCCGATGCTAACAGCCATCAAAACATTATTGGTTGTGGAGGCCACTAGCATTATTTAAAGCAAAACTGATAGGACAAGAAGAAACAGCCTCAGGTTATGCTAGAGGAGATATAGACTGGATAGCAGGAAAAATTTCTTTACCGGAAGGGTTGTAAAACATTTGAACAGGCTAGTCGAGGCAGTGTTTGAGTCATTATCCCTGGAGATAGGATGTGACACTTAGGGACGTGGTTTAGTGCTGGTCTTGGCAATGTTAGGTTAAGGATTGTACTCTGATCTTAGAGGTCTTTTCCAGCCTAAACAATTCTGTGATGATTTTAGTCAGATACTAAATTATTGACACCTCCACAGAGTGCTACGTGTTGAGATACTGCAAGGGGCACATGAAATTCCCATTGTCTGTCTATCTTTGGCCTGTGATTTCATGGCAGATAATCCAATCTAATAGCTTGCTACTACCCAGAGGAGGCAGACTCAGCGAGCTGTAACCCTGGTGTAAAGTGGACATCGGGAGCAGCATGGGACAGGAGAGTAAGAGTATCCTGTTTGGGTGACAGTCAGCTCTTGACCAAGCTACATGAGTTCCTATCCTTAGGGTAATCTCTCAGGAAGGAGAGAAGCTAGGAAAAGTAATGGCTTCTTCAATTTCTCTAAGTCTTGCTGTTGGCAGCTATTGGCACTAATTTTGTTATTTCAGTAGTTAGCTGCTCATAAAGTAACCAGCCAAAAAATGCTTGCAAGAAAAAGATTTGCTTTCTGGACTGGTTATTTTCAGATGCTTAAAACCTTTTGCTTTTTGGCTATGGTACTCAAAAAAGATAAAGTGCACAAGTTGTTATAAAAGAAATCTGGACTTTAGTTCATGGTGGTAGCTTTGGGCAGAAATGTTTTCCTTTCATCAAAACTTAAGTTTAAAATATAGCACTTGATTATTTGTCTTCTTTGTCTGTAATTACTCAAAGGTGTTTGAATATGGTAACACTTGGCTGTTACAGCATGAAATAATTTTATTTTTCCTTTTCTGTTCTTCTTTCAGATGCTTTACATGCCTACTTTGGGATCTGTGGTTTGTCATTAATTGGAGAATCTGGTGTTCGCAAAGTTCATCCTGCCCTGAATGTAAGCACAAGAGCATCAGAGCGTCTTCACCAGCTTCATCAGATCTGGAAAACACGGACTTTAAACAGCGTTCAGACGACACACACCTCTCTACATGACTGACTTAGACTTGAATTTAGTTCTGGTAGCATAATTGTAGCCCAGGGTTAAAAGCCATGTATAACCAATGTGCTCTTTTAAGTGCTGGAGTCATACAATCAGATCTGTGTTGCTGGCATCATTTTGATAGGGAGTTGCCTTCAGCAGGTTATTCTGCATTGTGAAAAGGGAGATATTTTGATTATATAGAAGTTTGTCGCCGCAGACTGTAAATGGCTTTTCAGATGGCTTTACGTCTAAGAAATCCCTTGAGGCATTTAAACTTCATTTTAATTTTATTTTTTTAAATTTGTGCATACTGTGTTGAAATATATAATGGGGAAGTATTTTCAAAATTGTTTACATATCATACAGTATAGCACAGAACACTGAAGTTCTTTATAATCTTACTGTTTGACATATTTTTGGGTAAAGAATCTCTCATATTAAGTCTCAGTTAAAAGTTACCTATTATCATCAACTTTCAGATTCCATAAACTTTGTTTTTCACAAACAAATTAATTAAATACAAATAAAATTATTTTATTCAATATACTGGACTTTTAAAGCTGTGTGGCCTTACTAAATGGATTTCATAATTCTTCTGAGTAGGTTTTACACAGTTGCAGTGGATTGTTAGCCAGACAGAGTTTTCGTCTGAAATAGTTTCTTCATGTGAAGTTCACTAAGATTGTGGCATATTGATGTGTGTCAATAAGAGATATTCAACCCGGTCTTTTGGAAGCATACTTGTGTGCAAGTGTAGCTTTAGAGCCTGCTTCCAAAGACAAACCTTTGCAATACATTGAAGTTGTTCAACTTACAGTAATGATGAACATTCTCAGCTTCTTTAGTGCTTTACTAGTGCCTTACTTTGTATGCTTGAAGTGCTGTTCAAAGTTGAAGCAAGTAACTTTGCATCTGGTGTATTTGTGACCGGTCAGTTTATGCATTCAGTAGACACCACGAAGTCTTTCTACTTGCCAGTCATTAACAGCACTTTTTTTTTTTCTAAAGGTTCCAAAGACAAGTGAAGACTTCTTAAAACAGATTAAGTGCACCATTTGCCACTGCTGAGCCCAAAGAAACAGGATGTAGACCATTTTGGTCAGCAAAAAGAGCTTTGGGGATAAACATGATTCCTGTTTTGCAATGCAGGGCAAGTGAAAAGGGTAGTGTAGTTGTACCCCTAGCACACGTGTCAGAGAGATCCAATATTTATCTTTAGGCTACCAGAACAATCCCAGTGTCCAAACTTGTAGCAGCCTTCCTACCTAAATAGATAGGTTTTATTCCTATAGCAGATTAATTTATGTGGCAGCACTGAGAGCATAACTAGTGATAGTGATCTGCTTGGAAGAGCAGAGGAGGAGCAGGGAGCAGTAAGGTGGGTAATCTAGACATGTCCCAGTAGACACTTTACTTGGAGGAAGAGAGACTAAATAGTTGGAAAAACTAGGAAGTCTGGAGGGGTGGAACCAAGAGAACTGTAGGGCTAGTAGTGGGGAGGGGGAATGAGGTGCTTGAGTAGGACTGTTCCAGAGTAAGAGAAATGAAAACTGTGAGATAACTGAGGCTGGAGGGAAGAGCAAAGAATGTGGAGTAATAATGGAACCAAACTGGTGGAAAGGATTTGAGCTGCCTAGGGTAAGATTAGGGAGCAAAAGAAAGGTACTGACTCAAGGAACATGAGGGTGTTAAGGAGGGAAGATAGAGCTTGGGAATTGGTTTTATTGCCCACATGCTGAGATGACCAGAAATCGAGCCACAAGTAAAAAGAACTAGGGAGATACCTAAAAGAGAGGATCTGCCAGGCAGGGGGCTCACTACAGCAGTTCCTGTGGGAATCCCATTTTCCTGGAGGGGCTTAATGGGATGTTGGTCAGCAAAGGCTGAAGTAGCTTCTCTGAGCAGAAGTCTCTTAGGTCATGGGGGTCTACCTAGAAGAAAACCCATTTAAAACCAAGCAAGAAAAATCATGATGTAAAAATTGATCAAAATAGCACAGTTTTTGCTTGTCTTTATGTCAGATGGTGACCACAAGTTGACTCATGGTAGGGTAGGATGGGTTTAAGGAACACAGTGTAGTTACAATGAAGATGGGATATAATTGTAGCTACCGATCTCCACTACTGCTTCTCTGCCTTGCTTGTGAACCATCTGAGTTTTTTAGCATTTACTACATACCCTGGTAGAGGGAGAGGCTTTGAATTTCAGAAGAGTTGAATAAGGTGTTCTTAGTCTCTGCTGGGAAACAGCCTAAATATTCGTTCTTACTTAGCTTCATGAGAAATGATGTATTTGATCATTGTGAGGCAAATCCATACTTGCAAAATCCTGAACTATGGTTCCTGAGTTGCCCTGCGTGTGACCAGGTTATCATCTGTGAGGGACATCAGGGTCCCTCAGCACAAAATAAGGGGATAACAGTGAACAATTATATTATGTGAACAACAATTTAAATTCTCATGGCAAGTAATTTAACAGTTTTCTGCCTCAGAAAGCAGATAACATTTCTGGCTATGTTTTCTGTATCTGTAAGTAAACCTGGGTTCTTTATATGGATTTTATGTTTCATATCTCCTTGGCCCCCAGTTATTCTACAACATCTTTTCAGACTGCATGTTGACAGCAGAGCTAGCCATTCCTAAAGGTTGCATGAGGCCTATTTGTTTCTCATTAACTCACAAAGTTTGATGAAGGCAGCAAAATACGTATGCCTTCATCCCACACTGCATATTTAATTACTTTAATTGGTTCGAAATCTTTCATTTCTTTTAAGTTGACAAAAATATGTTCTTATAACCAACTCTGCATGCATGAGTTGCCATTCTAAATGCCCCAATTGTTGTCAGGTGAACAAATGATGAACGCTGAATGTTCCTGTGTAGCAGACATCTGGATTCTGACTGTATTGAATTGCCTCTCTGGTTTTTGTGGTTTATTGTGACTTTTGAGTAGAAAAATGTTAAATGAGAAATCAATGGACAAGAGTTCCACAGAAGTCCATAGCCTAAAATCACTTCTAAAGGGGATACATCCAAATAGAGCTGAAACTTAAATGTGAACTGTGAAGTTTAAATGTAGCTAGAAAAAGCAAACCATGTGATTTTTACCTACCTCTAATAATTTTATGTTAACCACAGCTTTGCATTGCTGAGACTGAACCTACATAAGAAATCGAAGCATTAAATGATTTTATCGTGTGCTTGAGGATGTAAAACCTCTGGGCTATCAGGCTGACAAATGTGAATGCCTCTATTCTATCCGAAACACTCCCAAACTCTATGTGTGGCCCAAGTTTCTCTTCCAAAAATATAGTTTTAAAATGGTATGTTGAACGAAGGAAGTCAAATGTATTTTTTCCATAGGATCTGAGGACTGGGGATTTAAGCATTGTCTTTAGGGCTTTCAGGCCCACTTGATTTGTACATAGCTGCCGGGGGATATGGTAACACCATTTTGGAAGGCTGCTGCTAAGTATGTTTGTATTTGTGAATTTTCATCTTGAGAACTGTTTTTTCTAAATGGAACAATCATCATCACTGAAAAAAACTAGCAAGCAAATTGGGCATTGCAGAAATACATGAAATATGTATGCTGAAGCACTTATTGAGAGTACCTTGCTCCATGCTCTAATGCCCAAGGTAAAAGACAACCTGAGAGGTGCTGAAGAAGGTACATCAAATGTGCTTTCTCCATGGATGCCAGTATAAAAATTAAATACTCTGTAGAAACTGTTGTGTTCACTAAAAAGTACATTCCAACTTTGTGCTGAGTGAGCCATTCAGTATGGGATTGCCTAGTGTAGAAGGGAAGAAACAGTGATTTACAAAGTCAAAGCATTTGTGGACAGCCCATCTCCTGGCATTTTGGAGAAACTCTGCAATCAGTGTCCCTGTGGAGGTCAAAGAGATGTCAGGACATGCATGAGAAGGAGAGAGACCCTAGGTAAGAAGATGCTATTGCTGCAGCTAAAATATGAGACATCTCCAAAATTCATCAGTTGAATGAGATTATTGGTCTGTTTACATTGATGTTAAATACTGTGGTGGTTCTCAAATGCTCTTTTTTTGTTGTTGCAAGAGAAGACCACTTAAAAAGTTTTCCTCACTTCATACAACCTTGGGTGAAAAAGAAGAAAGTCTCAACATCTTTATACTAAATGGTTATTAAATTACTCCACTGAGTGGTTACAGTGTGTTGTAGATTTACACTTTTTGTTCACCATTTTAAAGCTTTTGTGTTCCTGGTCTCTATTTGCCTGGTTAGTTTCTGAGTTTAATAAAAATCAATGAACTGTTGGGAAACTGAGGGAAAACTCTGTAATTTCTTGTGAACTGTAGCTCTTGTCATGTGTTTTTTTCCAAGTTACATGTTCTGGGTGAGGACCTGTCTTCCCAAGGGCACAGAAAATGACAGCCTCCAAAGGCTTTCAAGCTGAACCCACCAAAGGCAGCAAACACTGACACTACTGCTTTGTTTTTGAGGTACTGGAAAAGTGCCTTGTTTGATAACTACATTATGAGGACATGGAATCATAGAGTCGTTTGGGTTGGAAGGGACCTTAAAGGTCATCCATTCTGACCCCCCTGCCAGGGGCAGGGACACCTTCCACCAGATCAGGCAGCTCAGAGCAACCTCCAACCTGGATTTGAACACTTCCTGGGATGGGGCATTCACAACTTCTCTGAGCAAACCTGTTCCCAGTTGTAGTGGTTTGAGTTCGC
>VZTF01009464.1:611506-633043 GCA_013397755.1 Cnemophilus loriae | reverse complement strand
TTAACATTTTTTGGAAACTTTGGCAGATCACCCAATACCAAATCTAAAAAACTAGAGCTTGAGAAATTATAAAGATTGTTCGTGACTAAGTTTGATGTATTATAATTTATATTTATTATATATAGATTCAATTGCAATGACTGTCAAGGAATATAAGACATGAAGAAAATGAAGGACAAAAAAATAAACACAACAGAGAAGCATGGGCTTCAGAATAGCCAGGCAGGAAAAATATCAGAAGAAATTAAAACTGACAGATTGCATTTGCATTTCTCATTTTTGTGTGTTCTTGCTTTGACATCTTAATGTTGTTAAACATTTTTTTGTGTTTACTGAATGTATTAAAATTATTACAAACACTGACCACTGCATCAGATTAATGGACTATGTTACATGTTTGTCAGGACACATTCAGAGTGGGAAAGAGTAACTTGCACTGGACTATATTTTCCACCTGTTTGCCTTCGTGTNAACCACCCTGGGAGATGCTCTGCCATGGTATGACAGGGCAAGGATTCTCTAGAGAGAGTCACACCCTGATTTGGAACTTGAAAGTGAAAAAGCAACTCAGGTTTAAGCAGATCAGTCCTAAAACTGTAAACCCATAAATTCCATTGTGTTCATCAGTGACAACCCATCCTGTGATGCATTGAGAGAGCAGAGGAGCTTTCCCTGAATAAAAGCTAAGAATATATGAGGTGATTTTCTAACCTGTGGGGACAAGACAGTAGGTAAAAGTCAATTCATAATTTGCTGCCAATATAATGAACAGCCCATTGGAAATAAAGTGAATTATGGTAACTGATGTAATTCTGGAAAAATTGGTGTAGAACTTATTAAACTATTCAGTCCAAATTTGCTACTGTGGAGGGGTTCTTCTGACTGAGCAAGTGTGACAGGGTCTGTCTCTGTTTCCTGTGACTTCTGGCCCATTTCACGAGACCCAGTAGACAGGGCAGGATCCTTCTGTTTTCTCCAGAACAGTTTTTGAAAGAGTAGTGGAAGACTGAAAACTCATACTAATCTTAGAAGAAATATGCCCCTGAGCTCAAAGTCAAAACCCAGTGCTGAATCTCAGAATTAGAGCTAGCAGCATTAAGTTTCCAGGACAGGGCATTAACCACAAAGCTAGATTTGGGAAAAAACAAATGCACTAGAGTGCACAACCCCATGCGCTAGAGTCCCCACTTCTCCCATTAAATGTTTTACAGTCCATACCGGTGCTCTAATGGCAAATATTGCAGCCATTTATGCACTGATGATGCTGGGGAAGGAGCAGATGATGCTCTCACGTTGGCCAATGCCAGAGGAAGGCCTCTTAATAAACACATGTGAGTCATGCTTTGGAAGAAGAGAAATTCACTTCCGGGAGAAGTAGAGAGAGCAGCCTATTTAAAGTGCATACTCTCCCCTCTTGTCATATTATTTGGCCATGTTTTAGAAGAAGAATAGCTCTCCTTGCTTCTATCCAAAGTTTCTATGCAGATCAATAGAGCAGAAAGTTAGGAATGGCTTGACTGCTCTAACTTCACAGCCAGTTTAAAGGATCATGATTTAGAAAACTTCTGACATTTTAGCGAACTCAGGTCAACACAGAGTAGAAAGCAGCGAGAAGGAGCAGGCCAACTTTTCACTGGAAGTTTGCATTTTCTTTGTATTAAGCTTGCTGGTGGAATTCTGGCATGCCAGCCTCAGGAATACAGAAAATTCCGAATTATGTCCCAAGTTTGAATTTTTTACTTTTATGTGCCACCCTGCTTGTGACCACTTTAGAGGTATTTAAAAAGCAAACAGTCCATCTAAGCACCTAGCTCTGCCCTGTTTTCAACAGCAGGAGGCTGTTCCTGCTTACAGGGACTGAGGTTATTCTCACCCTCTGATTTCTGGAAGCTGCTTTTGTGGTTGTGACGTGTTGACCCTGGCTGGACACCAGGAGCCCACCAAAGCCACTCTATCACTCCTCTCCTTAGCTGGACAAGGAAGAGAAAACGTGGCAAAAGGCCTGTGAGCTGAGATGAGGGCAGGGAGAGATCACTCACCACTTACCATCATGAGCAAAACAGACTTGAGTCGGGAAAATTAGTGCCAATCAAAGCATAAATAAAACCACATCTTAACACCACCTCTTCCCCTACCCCTCTTCTTTCTTGTTTTCAACTTCACTTCCCCTTTTCTTTACCTCCTCCCCCTCAAGCGGTAAGAGCAGGGTATGGGTGGGACAGGAACTGGAGTTGCGGTCAGTTCATCTCAGGTTGTCTCTGCCACTCCTCCCTCCTCAGGGCAAGGAGGACTCCCACTCTCACCCTGCTACATCTTCACTGACCTTGGTGTCTGCAGACCTGTTTCCCTCACATTCACTCCTCTCTCTCTGGCTGCAGTTGCTCTTGGGCAGAGCTCATTCCCCTTCATCAAGTGCGTTGTCTCAGAGGCTTCACCGTGAGGGTTGATGGGCTCAGCCTTGGACAGTAGGTCCTCCTAGAGCCGTCTGGCAGTGCTCTATTGGACACAGGGAAGCTTCTGGCATCTGCTCCCAGATGCCACCCATGTAGCCTCCTCACTACAAAAACCCTGCCACACAAACCCAATCCAGTGCTCTCCTATCTCTGCTCAATAATTATGAAAGGAGAAATTCCAGCTCCTAGATGCTCCCAAGAACACCAGTGGTCAAATCCAATGCCTCAACAGACACGTTTCTTGGAAACCCCGCAGACGTTACATGCACAAAACCAACTAGGAATGACAGTAAACTCTTCAGTAACACTTGTGCTGTTAAGTTGGCCAGAAAACAAAGGTACCTTTTACACTTTATGGCTGATCTTGTAACAATCTTTCATGACCCAAAGATATATCATTATTTTTTTTTCCTTTTTGACACTATCCTATGCATATAGCTAGAAGCTTTGAATAAGAAAAATAAGTTGGACTTCAAGGACTTACCACCCCCCCCCCAATAAGATCATTCAGTACAGATTTTAGTAACTTCAAACAGGAAAAAGGTTTTTTGCTTCTCTTTCTAAATGCAAATTCACATTATTTAGCTGGAAAAGATCCCTTTCAAGTCCCCATAGGGAAGCCGCAATTGAAAAAAGGTGTGAATTTCCAGGGAGAATATTCCCTAGAAATTTCATTTAGAGAGAGTGCAATTTTGCCGTAATTTTTAAATTTATTTACAATTTTAAATGTTTTATACACCTCAATTTACATACTAGGGAACTTGGTATTACATTTTATAGCAATTTACAGTGAATAAAAAGAAAACCAATGTGCATAATTAAAATTAACCTTTATTACTCCAAAAACAGATGCCAAATATGCAGTATATTTCTGCTGGCATATTTCTGAAATACATGTACAACTGTAACTAGTCAGCCTAGATATTTCCTATACTGTTTTATAACATTTGGAAGTTCTCCCACGCTGAGCAGGATGTCACTATAGTAAGCTGACAAAAACAGGCAAAAAGAAAGTTGATCTGGTTTTGAAAGGAAAAAAAAAAAGCATGTGCTCTTACTAAAAAAACTAGGTTATAATCAAGCATTATACTCAGAAAATTCTAAAATACTATGTAACTTCTAGTTTTAGGTGTAGCTACCAGTTTCCATTCACATTTATTGGCACCAGCCCAACTATTTTAATGTCCAAGTATGGTAACCCTCAATATAAATATGCTAATACGTGCCCTCACTGCAACAGAAGCTTTTAATCCCACAACACTACAACTGATTGTGCGGAAGGATTATGATCAAGATGTGTTATTCCTAAGAACCAGTTCCATGAGATCAGAAGAATACTGGCATATGATTGCTAGCCATCACTTCCACTTGATTGGAAACTGCTCTTGTTTTCAAAACCTTTTTTTTTTTGTATTTTCTTAGCATTTCCCGAGGTTTCTGTAAGGATTGAAAGAAAAGGTTTTATTTCCCTACTTCTACCATAGAACAGAACTGGGAATGTTATTTGAAACAACACATGCTTCAAATATTTTCTTTAGTGAGCAATGCTGTCCTCTTCAAAGAGATTATCTGTTGGATTATCAAACGCCTGTACATAGTATTAATAGAAACTAGTTCTGTAGAATCTCCAGCAGTGTAAAAGCACTGTCATCAAAGCACTGTCATCTGTCTACTGCAGTAATAAAAATTTTAAGAAACTTGTCAGCAGCACATCAGAGGTCACAGGTATTTCTCTTATCCCTGCTATGGTTCTACCCAAGATATGGTCCAAAGAGGCTTAGACACATTTAGCCTGTTGTTTTTGCATTAAAATTTCTCTCCCAGACATACATGTGTGTATTTTAACCCCAAGAGTACTGGAAAAATGACCACTAATATTTTTGTCTAGCGTGGTGCTCCCACAACGTAGCTTGTTCATTCTTTGAGATGTTTTGTTACATCTCTAAGTAGGAAGGATTTAGTAGTGGTCTCTAGCCTCAAACAGAGTATCAGCAATAGCTACACGACATACTACTGCTTTACATCTCCATCTGTCACTCTCCGCAATGCATTCCAGATCACATATTGTGGGGTATCACTTCAAACACACATGGAGCAGCACAGCCCAGGAAGCTGTGCCAACACACACCAGCGCATCTGCATGTTTTCCTTCTCAGCTTCAACACATTTGATTGAATCAAAATGCTGAATTCAACCCTGAGATTTATCCTTCTGAATAACTTCTTGTGTGAAGAGTATGAGGAGCAGAGGATGAGGAACTTACTTTATTTTGTGTCTTATTCTGATGAGACACAACAAATAGATGAATAACAGAAGCTCACAAGAGACAGACTAATATTTAAGTGACACTAATGCCATATACACATCAGGAAGAGAAAAAAAGGCTATGCTGTGTAAGACTACTGCATTGCTAGATGTACATTCTTCAAATTATCAGTTACATATCCCAGAAGTTATCATCTTACTTCTAGTTTTTTCCCCTCTAGAACAATTTGGATTTCTTTGGCATCCAAAGTCTCATATTTCAATAAAGCTTCTGCTAAATTCTTGTGTTCTTTTGCATGAGTCTTCAGGATGTTCTTCGCTCGCTCATATGAGTCCTAATTTGAAGAACAGGTAGGAGATTTTAAGACTTTACAACAAAAACAACAGCAAGATTTCACTTTAAAAATTGTTTCCAGGTAAATACAGCTTGAGACAAACATTTAAAGTTGTGCCTTATATTTCAAGGCTAGCACAGCTCCCAACTCGCAAAGATTTAAAATACAGCTGGCATAATTAATGAAAAACAGCCAAACATTTTATATCACCTTTACATTTTGCACAAATAGGGCTAAAAACAAAATCCCAAGACAAACCTTAGTATTGTTACATATGACTTAGAAAAGACTTACTAGATCTGAAAATTTCCGGATTTTTGTAACAAATTTTTTTTTTGCACTATGAGCAAAGCTACAGTATTCACAGACTGTTCCTCAAAGACTACCATTTTTTAATACTTATAAAACTCAAAATACTATATAGTTTTAGAAAGCTGAAAGCTACCAGCTACTGAAAGTCACCAGTTGCTGCAAGTAGATGCACACTGCCAGCATTACCAGCTTCAACTTTTAGTTCTACCCTGGTAGTTCTCACAAGGCCAAGTCAGTTCAAAAACAACTACAGCAAAAGTGTTACTCATTTAAATGTTATGATGTAAGTAATTCTCCTGCCTGTATCAAACTAATTCAGATTACCAGAACAGTGTTCAGGAAGTTCAGTGATTATCAAATGTTACTAACTTCTCTAAGCATCTGACACTGATCTCTGTGAGGAACAGGATACTGAAGGCAACACTGATCTGATACAGCCATTTCTGTGATTTTATACAAAAGTACTTATCTTGGGAGTTATGAAATGTGAAAGTAACATAAAACATTCACATCAGTTCTAAAACAATTTGTAGCCATACTTTTCCTGAGAATTAAATAGGCAAAATACAAATCCTGCCCAAATATAAGAGAAGTGTTAAAAGAGTATATTAAAGAGCCCAACGCCACCAACTTGATTCACACTACTTGTGTATGGCAATCACCAGCAAGTTTTGATATGCAGAGATTCAAAGCTGCAGCTACATTAAATACTTGAGAATACTTTCATCCACCTATGTATTTTCACCAGTATACATTACTTAAATGAATTAATCAAACAAGCAGGTGTTCAATTCATCTCGGAAGTATGAGTGGAGGGGGAGAGGCTCTTACCCGTAGAAGTGTCCTCACTTCCTGTTCAATTGCAGACTGGGTTTCAGGGCTGACTTTCCCTGTATCAGTGTAGGTCATAACACCAAGCTAAACAACAACAAAAATATCTTTATCTTGCCACTGTTGCAGTCATACACATAAAACACTGTACTTCCTATTGCTTCTGCATGCAAACAAATAAAATCATGAGTCAAATGCCTGCTGACATGCTTTCAGCAGAACCAAAACAAGAAGCCTATTCATCAACTACGTAATTACTGCAGAATCCTGTTTCAATAGGTCACAGTACAGATCCTAATTAAGCACTTTCTTACTTACAAGCCAAAACAAAATGCCTAAAATACTAATACTTGATGGACAATAAACATGACTAAAGAAGCTTCTAAACAAAGTCTAGAAAAGTCTAGAAAACTCACTGTTGTTACCCCCTTTGCCCTCCCAGACTCAAAATCATCCTCAATTCTAAAATGTCTAGCTTTATTATAACTATTTTCTGAAGATATTCGTAACTTTCAAGGCAATTTTGAAGTGAAAGACCCGCAAGGTTTTCAAACTGTCAAATATACAGGTTTTCTAGTTGAGCTCTCTATAGCAGACCAGGTCATAAGGCTTCCTCTTTTTGTGAAAACTACTTATCCTAATCTCAGAGATCACTGACAGACAAATAGGCTTTAGCTACAGAACAGAGCTTGGTTTTGCTCCATATAAATATTAAAGGATTGATGATACTACCTTCTCACTCATTCCAAATCGAGTCACCATCAGTTTTGCAATTTTAGTAGCATTGTCAAAATCACTGGAAGCACCTAGAGAGCAAACAGGTCTAAGTTACATTACTGAAACCATGTTAAACATGCCAGTCCACAGCCTTGATCAAAAACTCTTTTAACTACCAATCAGCTGACCTGTTGTGATGTGATCACTTCCAAATATGAGCTCTTCTGCTACTCTTCCTCCCATACAGACATCCATCTGTGCAAGCAACTGGGATCTAGTTTCACTCCATCTGTCATTTTCTGGGAGCAAAGATACCTGTAAGATACAGAATTATGGTCAGATAACAAAAACTGAAGAAGTACTTAAGTTATCTCAAAAATATTCTTGTTTATATCCAAAGCAGATAAAGATTTTATGTAACACTTTTGCATGCTCTGGCCTGCCCTTAGTATATGCATTCATCAAGATTGCCTGGAGGTGCTCAGGTGAACCACTGAAATAGCCTCCTCAGACCCTGAGCACCCCATCAATGTGAGCAACTTACACCTACCACCAGAAAAAACAGAACAACCTGTTCTATCAACTTCTCCTTATTCCTTGCACTTGGACTGAGTACAAATCGACTTGCCCAGAGGATTCAGACCAATGGTTTTCATTAACTGAACACATTAACTTGGAAGAAGTTCAAGAGGAAGAAACATAATAGAGATATTTTTCTGTTCAAATGCGTGGCAGATAAAGAATAGCTTTAAAGAGCAGCAAAACAGAAAAACTTACGGGTATCTATGCTAAAAACAAGACAGGTAACTGATGAAGTTTTAAAAAGCCACACTGGACAAAGAACAACCTGATAAAGGATGTTTGTGTTGAAAGTACAGCTGAGCTTCTGCTTACCAGTTCTTTAGGTGTTCAAAATTTTGCTGTTGGGTGCTATTTTAACTGCAGCAGAATCAAAGTTACTTACATTTCTTTCCTTGTACATGTGAACTGTTATAATAGTGCACGCTAATTTATTACAAAATGAAGAAAGAAAGCTTTCTATCACATAGAAAAGATGACCATGGATTTTCCAAGAGATTGCTCATAACTGAGTATTTCAACAGACTACAATATTCATTAACATAATCACAGCAAATAGCATCATTATAAATTCCTCTACACCACCAAACCAACATAAAAATAAAACCAAATAAAGAAATATTAAATTTAAAAATACTAAAAAAGCTGGATAAAGCAACGCTCACGTGTCCCAGTGTTGTTCCTCGTGTCATGATTGTGGCCTTGTTGATCGGCATTGCGTCCTTGGTGTAATAGGCAATGATTGCATGTCCAGACTCATGGTAAGCTGTGATGGTTTTGTTCTTCTCATCAATTTCTACACTTCTGCGCTCAGGTCCTTAGACAGAGGAACATTAAATTAACCTTTTTGTACAGCTGACCGCCACAATCCACACATTACATACACTCAAACAGAGCACAAAGCAGCCGAGGAACAGCATGTAGTCAAAGGGAATTAACGCTTAAGTGCGAAATGTTTATGAGTCAGATTTTAATGTCTATAAATGGACCCAAACATATTCTACAGACAAGCTGCTTTTAAAGTAATACATTTAAAATGCAGTCTAAGTATCTGAGAAAATTCCATTTCTTCTTTCAAGCATGAACAGATGAGATTTACAGTGGTTATGTCTAAGACATTTAAGATTTGTGCTACCAGATGAGAAGTTAAACAGAAGTTCCAGGTTTCTGGTCATAAGTAGGGGAAGGATAAAAAAATCAAGCCTGTCTCCCTCTAGGCTGAAGTATAACATGCAGCATTTTTAACTTTAAAAATGGTATGAAATTTTAAAGAATGTATTCCACAGTAGATTCTACATACTAATCTCTGGTCTCAAAAGGTTCTATTCAGAAATAACTAATAGAAAACTTTATTTGTTAAAAAAAAAATCCAAACAAAAAAAAAATCCTCCCACCACAACCCAGCAATAAAAAAACCAACAAACCAAACAAAACCAAAAAACCAAACCAACAAACAAAAAAAGGCTACAGCCCAACAATGCAAACAACACCATAAAAACTTCTCTATTTCCCTGTAAAAGTCTTCATCACACAAGAAAAGCTCTGTGTATTGTACCATACATGTATGTCTTTCGTATAAAATCCTACCCATTAGAATTTTGTCCTTGGAGAATTCCAGTTCTTTCATGGTTACCATATCTTTTCCATCAACAGCTGCCTTTAAGGCAGCTTGATTTACAAGATTTTCAAGCTCTGCTCCAGAAAATCCTACTGTGCCTCGTGCAATTATTTCCGGATCAACAGCTGTAGGGGAAGGGAAAAAACAAAACAAAACCATTTTTTTAATTAGAGTCCATATTGCTCCTGAAATTTTAAGCAAGAATCGTATTCTATTAAAAATTACACATTAAACAAAAAAAAAAATCAGTTTTAAAAGAAATTAAGCTTATTCTCAAGACACTATGAACTCTTACGGACTAGTGAGAAACACTACATACTAGACAATTTTTGTCTTCTTTATTAACACTATAAAGCCGCAACTGCCAATGGAATTAGTCCTCTATAGGAGAGGGCTGATCCAGCATAAAAACTGTTACATAAAAAGATACCACAGTAAAGTATTTACTTACATGGGTCATACTTGATTTTATTAAGGTACCACTTCAGAATTTCCGTACGACCTCTTACATCAGGCTTGGGAACAGTAACTTGCATATCAAAGCGACCAGGACGTATTAGAGCACTAAAGGAAATGACAATTTAGTACATTGGCTCAAAAATGCTGCAGTAAACTTACTAATGTGTATCAAGGAACAAAAATCCACTGCTATTTCTAAAGATATCTACATAGATTATGTCTCATGCACATATGCAAAGAATGTTTTTATTTTCTGCTTGTAAAAAGACAGATGAAAGATATTTATTGCCATTTCATTTTAAAGGGCTTTTTGTATTTGAAAATTTTTGCATTGTGAACAAGGATTACAGCTTATCAATTCAGCTTCCAGAAATTTTAAATGCTTAGAAACATATTAATTAATTCTCCATATTTAACTCTGCAACCTATTAAATGCCAAAAACTGGTCAAAACATGTCCTTTTTAAGCTGGAAAACTCCAGCTATGACACCGTAATACTTGAAGATTATCACAAGCAACTTTGGTTTTGGTGCAGGGTTTTTTTACTACATGGTCTGTAAAACAAGCAATGCATTATACTCACTTGTCTAATGCTTCAGGGAAGTTTGTTGCACCAATAATAACAACACCTTCATTTGGTTTAAAGCTGTGTGGAAAACAAGGTGAGAATTATTTTTTTCTGGACACAGAATTTACAGTTTTGTCAGTAACTACTGCTATTGACCTCATTGGCCAGTCAAAAACATGCTTTCACACTACAACATGTGATCCAAGAGTAACCATGCTTAACCCAGCAACTGGTTAAAAACATGCTCCAATCTTAGTGTTGAACTTCTTCCTTTAGATATATAACCAGGCTAAAAAAAAGAAGAAATTATTTAAAATAAATGGCACCTATTGTGCAAATACAACTCAGAAGCTTCTATATGCTTTACAATAAGTCCATTAATGCTACTGTTGGCAGTACTAGAAAATAGCCATAAAAGCATATGAAATATATATCCTTAAAAGCTTAAAAAAAAAAATTACACAAAACTTCAAAGCTGTCAAGAAGAAAAAGTTCACCCACACATCCAAAATACCAGTCAGTCAAGCACCTTCTGTGCCCTCAGAATCCATATATTTACCCATCCATTTCAGCAAGGAGTTGATTAATGGTCTGTCTTGAATAGGGGTGCATTGGAGATTCAATTCTCTTCCCACCAACAGAGTCCAATTCATCAATGAAGATAACACAAGGTGCATTTGCTTTTGCTTCCCCTGACAAAAGAAAAATAGCACAAGGAGCCTTAAACCACACAAAGGAACAGTGTATCAGGCAGTTTAGGATTCTACTGTTTCTGTTATGCTTAGATTATAAAGTGTTCTATTAGACATCACCAAAACTATCTTGCTTTTAGCATAAAAAAAGGAAATATATTTCTTAAATGGAGAGATAAAGAGAATCAAGATTCTACCTCCTCATCAGCTTATTCTTATCATGCTACAAGAAATTACTAGTAAAATAAACTAAGAAATTGTCATATTTTGTATGAACTCCCTACAAGAGTTTATTTTATAGGCTTGGGTAGAGAATATTTGCCTATTAAATGAACACAATATGAAATGTGATGGATCTCAACACTAACTTATTTTAATAGAACTTGCTTGTTATTTTATAGTGAAGGGCTCACACTCAAGTTTACAGGTATTAAAGACCCAAAATAAAAACGCAGTAATAAGCATGAAGACCATCAATTGGTACATGCATACCAGGATGCAATTCATCTCACCCAGCCAGACACAGCTGTAACATTAATATTAATGTACAAGTCAGGCACCTACACTTCTGTAGTTAACAGAAAAAAATGAATTTTTATGGTACTACATGTATCACATTTTGCATCCCATCCATGTGAAGTCACATTTTTTCTACAAATGCAAACTACTTTGTACATTGCATATATTTGACGCTATCAATCCTCCATTTAGGAGGGAAGCTGGATTTTCTCCTCCCCAGTAATAGTTTTACACTTAAAATAGGAAGTCTCTTCTGTGAAAGTTATAAATCTGAACATCAGTTTTGAAAGTTTTGTTATCATGCCCTTTATTCTGAGCCTGTTGATGGGTGTGAGAAAGGAAATCTCAGCTTATTGCTATGCCACAATGCCATAAAGCTCTAATTCAGATTAAAAAAAAAAAAAAATCTAAAAATGAGGGCAGTAGCTGAGACGGTTAACACAATTTTTTTATCTTAAATTTACAATTCAAATTTACAACAATTTATGTATGACTAATTAAGTTACAACTTCAAATAGTCGATTTAGTTTATAGAACATTACATTTGTAATTAAATTACTACTTCTCTCTGGGATTGCTGTAACATCAGTTATAAGTTTTGCTATAATTTCATGTGATGGTTAGGAAAATTCTACAGTTGACTGATGCTCACAGAATTGTGACATTTACCTACACAATTAAAGCTTTATTTATTAGCCTCATATATTACTACTTTCCACCAACCAGAATTGTAACTAATCAAGCCATGTAAACAACACTGAATACTTAATCTTGCATGTGAAAAGATTTCTAACCCACGAATACTTGACTTACTGAACAGGCTTCGGATGCGACTGGCTCCCACACCAACAAACATCTCATCAAACTCTGACCCGGATGCGTAATAAAATGGAACGTCAGCTTCACCAGCCACAGCCCGTGCAAGGAGCGTCTTGCCAGTACCAGGTGGTCCAACTAACAAAATACCTAGAAGACAAACAAAAAAACCCAACAAAACCCCCAAACCCACACGGTCTTATTATATGGGTAGTTTCTTCCATGCATTAGAAGAAATAATGTACGCTTGGCTCCAAAAAGCTCTTAAGATCCCATTTCAGGTACTGCTCATTACTGTCAGTCTGGAGGAGCTTCCTACAACAAATCTAGACACAATCTGATCCATATTTAAACAACAACTAAGACCTGTAAGACCATCAAAACAGAAGCATGAAGTATTCTGCACATTTACAGTTGAGTTTAGCAGCTGAATCCCTAACAGTGTTTCCTTCAAACTGACATTTTCCTGGCTGTTTCTGTGGAACATTTTTTTTTTTAATTAAATCCTTCCAAGTAACTTTAAACAGAGTAGAGCACTAACAGGAAACAGATTTATCAGGTCTATGCACTTCAGATTCACGTGGACTTCCACTATGATCTTAATCATCCTTTCACATGAAAACATTTGTTTCTGAACTATCTAAAGCAGTTAGCAAGCAGTAAAGAAATAAAGAAAAAAAGAAACAAAGGCCGTTTAAGAGTTCAGTTAATAAACCTCCTGCTTTACAGGACAAAGTACTAGTGTTTATTAGTTCGATAACTAAAGAAGGCACAGTAAATTTTGTCTAACCCCAAAATTTTCATTTGCGTAATACATGAAGAAATAGTAAGGAACGAGGCTGTAAAGTAGTCACTCAGTATAGAACATGCCTCACAGCCATGGCTACATAGGTTTTTCACTTCTGCTGAGCAATGATTCTTACCTTTTGGAAGTTTACCTCCTAATACAGTAAATTTGTGTGGGTTTTTCAGAAATTCCACAACTTCTTGCAATTCCTGCTTAGCTTCTTCAACCTATACATGAAAAACATGCCACAAATATAAGTAAGCATTTATAAAATACTGCATGTTTTTGTAAGTAAGTTCTCTATTAGAGATTAAGTCCCTAATTGTGTATTGATCAAAAATACAAACAGGAAAAGATTAAAGTGTACCACAGAATTTGTGTGGATGCCAGTATTGAATTCAACCTATCCTAAAACTGTCTGCAGGACTAACTAAACATTAAACTTAGTAACAATGAAGGAACAACCAAACAGTTCAAGACCAGATCTGACCAAAGAAATAAACACAAAATCAAATATATTCCACATCAAGATATCAGTCTTATTAGTTAAAAACAGGTTAATTCTATTTGTCCAAGGGGAAGGAAAGGGGGACGTCCTCATTTTGCCACTAACAGTCAAAGAAAAATTGAACAGAAAAAATAGAGGTATCCCATCAATAGTGACATGCCCACTTCTTTTCGGGAATCTCTATATCTCCTGTCCTAATAACACTACCTGAAAGAGATGGTACTAAGAGAAACAATCAAATGGCATTAACGTCTTCTTGTACCAATTAACTTCTGCAAAAGGTAGATTAACATTGATATTTATGGCCTGCCATTTGCTATTCTAGCCTTTAAAAATGTTATTCAACAAGTGGAGAGTGCATCTTTTATAAGGTATTAAATGCCACAAAAACAAAGTAGAAAAAGAGTGGTTAAAACCTTCCTTCATCTTGGGAGTGGCAAATGCATATAAAGCTTCAGTTCATACAAAGAAATTTCTTGAACAGAGTAAGACATTCATAATGATTAGTTAAACATCGGACTCATAATGATTAGTTAAAACAAGAACTTGCACACATTTTACTTTTGATCTTACCCCTTTAACATGTTCAAAGGTGACATTTTTCAGCTGGATTGGATCAACTGCTGCATCAAAGATACTTGACGTTCGAAAGCGTACTAAGAGCAAACAGCAGATGACGAACAACAAATTTACACACAATGTCATTTCATTCCAAGCCTGAGTGCTGCACCTGAACATATGCCAGTAAGACACTGACCTTACACCTGCTCTTTTGACAGGGCATGTGTTCATTTACAGGTGTCCAGCAGGAATAAGATTTATGTTTCAAAAAAAATCTTTAAAGTATTTGCAATTAATTCAGTGATACACTTTTTAGTCACGTGTAATACAGAAAGCTCTTCATCCAAGAGCAGGTACACAAAGCCAGAAATTCTCCCTCAGTGTTTCTGCACACAGCCTAACTTTCTTGAGACTCAGGTGACAGCTTAGCATCAAGTTGAATATCTCCAGTTACATTAGCTCAGCCTTTTGATTGTTCCACTATTTCCAACAGATTTCTTAAGGTGGCAATTTGGCAACACAAGTTCCTAGTTGCTATAAACTAGGCTGTGATTACAGTTTGAAAAATCAAACCATCTTGCCTACAGCTGATCTAGGTAACACATCATCTAAACTGAAAGACAAATACATCATTGATGACCAGTCTGACTTCTCTGGTTCCATGTAACTGCTTCACCAAAACAAACAAAGTAATTATACTGACATAGAACATTTTTGTCTTCATAAACATTTTGCCACACTGTCATCTGAAAGGCTGTAGCCGGAAGCAGTAAAGAACTCTTAGGATAACTTTTCAGTGTACTAATAAAAATCAATCATAATGTCAAAACATATTTAATTTATGCTAAACCTGCTGGAAGAAACAACACAAGTGAAACAGTGTGGGAAAAATAGTTAACTAACCAGCATCAGAAAAGGAACCTTTCCCAGGTAAAAATGACGAATATATAGCAAGATAAAAACAAAGAACGAAGAGAAAGAAAGAAAGCAAACGTGATCTTCTTAAGGAATCTGTAAAAGAAAATAAAAACATATTTAACATGGGCTAAAATAAGCGACTTTCTGATTCCAAAGACAAGATACGTAAACTAAAACAACTTACCAAGTGTTTTTTGCAAGAATACCTGTGCTTTCAAAAAGCCTTCAGCAAAACCAGTTTTAAAAGCATCCTGGTGTGCCTCCGGGATGTTTTTTGTTTTCATTAGTGTGTCTAAGTTTTCAACATCAATTCGTCGCTTTCTTAGGATAAAACCCTGCAATATTTTCCAAAGCAGTGTTAGTATACACCAAGTTTTGATAAACAGTTAACTTACCACCTGGCTAACATGGGTGATAGGAAAGAAATAAAATTACAACAGCATATAATTCACGTGCTATTGGGTTAGTTAGATGGTACAGGCCAGTAGCTCGAGCGTAGAACCCCAACAGTTTGAGCACGGGCGTTCCCATTTTTGCTGAACAAATCAGTTTTGGAGCCCTCCTGGATCCCAGTTCCAAACTGAAAACGCAGCCTAAGACAGATCTGTACACAGCCAGCTTTGTTCACTGGATTCAGTGGGACTTATTAGCTTAAGCTTTTTGATTTATTTCCAATTGCAAAGTATCTTTGCAAGTATAGTTTTGATGGAGCTTAAGCAAATACATCTCATATGCCCTATCAAATTTCAGAGCAGCACTGCATGGAGCTAGCTCTGGTTTATCGTCAACCACAGTACACCTAGTACAGAGATGAAATAAATCATACATGCCTAGAAGAAGGGAAGAGTTCAAAGATAATTTGAATTTGACCATAAAATCAAAAGCCTTAATTAGCCTGACTTCTGTACAACCAATTAGAAGCAAAGAGTACCTAGGTTAACTTGGTTTCGTTAGTGCTTTGGATAATTACCTGCTAACTTGAGAACACACATTCTTGTACGTTAAACTAGCTGTATTTCTGTTTAAAGAAGTAATACCTCTGCCTTGAATCTATTTTTAGTTTATATTCTGTTTTAGAAACGGAATATAAAGAATTTAATTTCTAGAGTTAAAACCATAGTTATATGCTGAAACTGCTCTCCCAAAAATTCAAATAATCTTATTATTGGTGATCTATAAAGCAAATATATGCATTAATAAGAAAAAACAATACACTGCCATTAGCTCGAGTTTCACAATTAAGAAATTTTTCCATGCTAGTGAAAGAAAACACTCCTGGTAAATTTTGAAGGTTCATTCAAGAGAAAGAGATGGTCTGAGCAAGTCCAAAACAACTCATAATGTTACTTGTATTTACCTTCAAAATTGAAGAAAGTGAACTTTTTGTTTCTGTGAATTGATCAGATGTTGACTGCAGACGTCTTGCTCTTGATCTCAAAGTCTTAAAGTTCCGTGACTGTATGTAAACTTTACATAGTAAGAATAAGCAAAAGTTAAATACTAATCACTACTACCACTACAAAAAAAAAGTCTTAAGAAATTTCAGAAACTATTATATGAAAGAATATGGAATATAATCTTCCCAATGTATCCACTGTACTGTAAATGGATAGTTACATGATCACAAACCCTATCTGTAGTCTGATGTTGCAAGCAAACTTCTAACTCTTTCACATAAAATTTCATGTTAAAATAATCAGGAGTTCATGTTGTAAATTATAGCTAATTGGCCAGCTCAGGGAACAGGAGACATTCAGACAATTAAATCCAGGCAGGGTGACAAACATGAAACATTCAGAAGCAAATCCAGAAGGATGGGAATAATGCATTGTCTAAAAGCTCTGCTGATAAGGTGCCCTGAGGAGTGCTGTTAACTTTGGAAGTGACAAAAGAAATGAGACCATTTAATCATGGCGAGCTTATAGCACTCTAAGTCATCTCCTACCACATCAGAAACCTTGTGATGGACATTTTACCACAAGCTAAGAATATTTTTCTTCTTTCACTACTATGTTTTAAAATAAACACCAATGCCAGCCAATTAGATTGTTTTCACTAAGCGTTTTTTTTTATTCTAGAACAGCACCGGATAAAAAGAACTTCTGCAGCTGACCTTTAAGCCCTGCTCAAAAACGTCTAACATTTGATCAGGTAGCTCTGGACCTTGTCCAGCTCAGGATTAAGATAACCAAACTTCTCCAGACAATCTGTTTCAGAATTTAGCCATTCTCATTGTCAAAATTTTCAAACAAGCTTTATTTGCTTTTACTCGCGATTGTTGCCTCTTCTTTGAGGCGTATGTGAGAAGGGTAACTGATCCGGCTCCAGTAGCAATTGGATCACTCCTTGCCTTCTATTCTGCTAACTAAAACCTCAGATCCTTCAGCTTCCTCCCTGTATTAAATGCTTAAAAATCTGCACCCTTCCTTGTGACCCATCACCAGGCTATCTCCACGCTGTCAGCATTTCTCTTCACCACAGGATACAAACACAGATATAGACAGATGTGGCATCGGAAGAACTGAATTTAGGACAATACCTGAAATTCCTGAACTCTTGATTGTGTTTTCACTAATGCTGCCAGTCAGCAAACCACTCAGAAAATTCAGCTGGATGAGTACTGAATTCAACGTATTTATTGATTCAAAAATAGTCAGTTCATCTATGTTCTTTCAAGATTATGATCCACAAATACTGACATCTTGGAACAACATGATGTTTACTAAATTCTGGAAACACACTACGCAAATGCAAAAATAACTTCATGACCTAAAGTATTAATATTGACATAAGTTTCTCCAGGTATTTCCTGAGTGATGCCTCAGGATATACGACAACAACAAATGCAAAAATACTTCTCCAGAATAGAAAAATACTAGAGAGATTGAAACCACTGTAGTTTATTGCTTTATACCTGGCCAACACCGAACATCTGAACAGAAATTTTGGAGGGGATTAGGATGTTGTCTGTACAAACAGGATGAGCGTAAAGCACTGAAAACATCCACAAAACCTGCAAAAAGAGACAACAAAGTGTAAATACACCCTATCTTAAATGGCAACTCAACATTACTTCTTGCACAGTTTGGTTTTTTAATTTTTAAAATATTAATTCTATTTTACTACAGTACTCCAGGCATCTTTAATTAAACAAATTACCAGAACATCTATCAAAGCTTTGAACCATTTCCAACTATTTGTTTACTTTCCAGCAAATGTCACTGAGCTATTTTTTCTGTATCTCACAACACAATGCAATTTAATACTTTTTCTCTAATAGCAGCCCTGCAACATTATTCTTAACATTCCTTCTCTCTACTGCAGTACTATATAGGCAGCATCTCAAATGCCAGCTATATACTTCTTTTTCTAATACATTCTTAAGTATCTGCAATGGTCTTACCTCCTTCATTTTAGACTAATTCCAACAAAACATCTTTACCTGCAAGGAACTACTCTTGTTTATTTCAGCAATAAAAACTCTACATGGAGTGTTAACAGTTTGCCACCTCGAATTCCTTTCTAATTAATATCTTTGCATAACATTGCTTCAAGCAAAAAATTAATAACAATGTAAACTGGAGATGTCTGTGACATAAGTAGATTAGCAAAATGTCTTGGTGAAACAAACTGGTGGAAAAATTCACAGCTCAGGCTCATTATTAAGAAAAATGCACTTCTACTACAGCTGAGTTCAGAAAAGTTTAACAGCAACCAACTTGAAATCTGAAGAAACAATTTGTTGAATTTTCTAAATTTCCCAAGTTTCAAAAGCACCAGAGACAATCTATATACAACAAAAAATACATTAATACTTTTTATTAAATGTTTAAGTACAAATTATCTATAGCATAAGAGATTAAACTAAAGAATAACTGTATTCACCTTTATAATTTAACTCTCACCAACTCTCATAAACACTCCACTCAAACATACCATGCTTATTTTCAAAGAAGGACTGAGCAGAGACGTAGGACGTGTGCCACGGCGAGGAGACTTTGCTTTCTGTACAGTAGCCAGGAAGCAGCCTGTTCACCAACTCTCTGAACTGGTTAGCTTTCAAATCAGACAATCCCAGGTCTCTTAAATTTTTAAGTATAGACTGAAAAATAGAAAAAATGTTCAAAATTTACATAAGATTACCCGACAGAAAAAAATTCCCAGTAGCACCAGAAGCAAATACAGACTAAAAAAAACAAACCAAACCAACCAAACAAAAAATCCCCACAAAAACCCAACAATGGAATCACAACACAGCGATGAGCAGTACAACCCATGCTGATTTCCAGTGTTCTGCAGTTATTGAGAGATTCCATGGTTTTCCTCCCAAAAATGTGCTTAGTTACAAAACTTGTAAGAAATGAGTTGAAAGAGAAGTGGCAATATCTAATACTACTTGGCACTATCTGTTTTAATTTCCAATGTCAAAACCAAGAAATGCCCAATCACAATGCAAGATATTTTAACAGAAAAATAAAACCAAACATGGAAATATGCCATTTAATCTCTCAAAAACCTTCAACACAAGTTAAGTCCCCATTTTCTCACAAGCAATAATGACACAAACTTTGCTAGAACTCAGAATAAAAAGACAATATATGGTTTATGAACAGAAAACTTATTGCTGCTTTACAGAAAGAAACATTAAGCTGGAAATTAAAACAAATCCCTTCCTCATTTCCAAAGTACTACTGAGAGAAGTACCAGCTCTTTTTTTTAATGAAATACTGTATTTTTGTAGAATCCTTACTGGCAAAGCACTGACTGACTGCAGTTCTGCCAAAAAGCTACATTCTACATATTAACGTTCTGTTTTGTTTACTCCTGTTTTACATTATTTTATAGACCACGTGAATATTGCAGTCACTCAAACTGATATTATTCAGATTTAGTATCAGTTAAACCATCACTTTTTCAAAAGGTTTTTAATACCTCACTCTTCTGAGAATCATGCTCTGGGGAGGTGTCCCTCTGGACAGGGTGTATGGACGCTTTGCTGGCAGAAGTTGTGGAACTTTTTGGTGAATGAAAGGCATTGATAAGGTGACTCAGAGGAACAGTAGCCTGGAAAAAAAAAACCACATAAAGACTTAAGCTTGTTTAAACTATCTAAACATACTTCTATTCCAAACTCTAACTTATACATATCTTGTACACTTCCTTTTAACTGAGGACTTAATTATAAACCACATGATCTTCAACACCACAGTGTTAGCTGATACCTCTTTTTAAAGAGAAAAAAAAAGAAAGTTTAAGCATGTATGACAGACTAGAAGCTCATATTTTCATCTCTAAAGCAATACTTCTGTAACTTGAATTATCTATACTTTTTCTTGCATTATTATAAACTATTCCCTTGGGATCCCACTTTCAACTTCAGGATCAAAATGAAATCATGCAAAGCACACAGTCAAATCTGCAGTTCAGCAGCATTCAGCCAACTCCACCTCATGAATCAGTACAGAAGCCCAGGTGCGCCACAAATCAGGACTCCTCCTCTTAACACATTACTACATCTCTTGTGAATATAAGGTACAAATAACTCCAGCAGCTCCGAAACTCCTCCGACTCAGTACACGTCAGTGGGAAGGAGCTGGGACACAACCCTGGCTGCCAGAATGATCCCGGATTGCAGTATCTGATTGAAGCTTAATTGGGTACGTCTATGAACATCCTTCTGCAAGGACCACCACCTCTGTGTGGACTAGACAGAAGATCAAAAGAGACAATGCTGTGAGACATGAAAACTGCCTCATAATTAACTGTCCAAAGTTGTAATTAGACTCAGAGTTTGTGGTAAAACCATAAAGCCCCTAGAGGTCAAAGCCAACATGCCAACCACTAACCAAACTTTCCGTCTGCATTTCCCACTCTGGTGAAGTGACACGTTCCTAGAAACATACAAATTCTTCTATTTCATTACTCTAATGAAAGCTTTAAACGCTTTTTCCACATGTGGAAAGAACAGTCAAATCCCATCGCCAGACTATCACACACTAATACAAAACTTAAAAACAAAACCAAAACCACTGGTTCAGATCAAAGTCCATAAAACTCACCAGTTCCATCAGACTCATTGTCTAGTTAACGATGCCTTCCCGACTGCGTTCGGACTACTCCGTGTAACAAATTACCGACGGCTTTCCTTCCACTAAAGTTTCTAAGTAATTTCCTTCTGGCTTTCACAACAAACCGTTAAAATTAACAGCACAGTTTAACTGTAGTAACCCACATCACCACCCCCTGCTTCTGCCACAAAAACAGATACTAAAAAGCGCCATCTAAGGCTGTTCCTTCCTTTCAGAATGCTTTTACTCTCTACAAGCTTTTACTGTACTTTCGTCTCTCCTCCATTTATGTACTTTTTTCCTCGATGCGGACCCCAGGCCGCCGTAGCCCCACCCGTTCCTCTCCCCGCTGCCGCCCAAAGCCCCGGGAACGTGGCAGGCAGGATCTCGGCTCCTCTCGCCGCAACCGCAACCCCCGGGCCTTCCGAGCGCCTCCGCCCGGACACGGAGCGAGCCCCCGCCGGAGAGCGGGCCCGGGGCGCGGCGAACCGCGCACCGCACCGGGCCGGGGCCGCAGCGCCCCGCCAGCCC